>JAQFZE010000154.1:0-36990 GCA_034695245.1 Dicyrtomina saundersi
TTTGGGCGAATTTTTGAAAATTCCCTCTAAAAAGTGTTGTATGGGCCTAAAGTGAAAAATGAATCCCCCAATGTTTCTATTTTTTCAAGAGCTTCAAATTAAGCTATAATTCGTCCAAATCGGACTATTATTTCAACAATGTAATAAATTATGTGAATATGTAGTAAAAAATCAAAATCTGAGCACAATTTGAGCATTTTATAAAGTGTAAAATAGTGTATTTAAACTTTTTCGATAAATACTAAGTGTACAATTTTTGAATGGGCCAAATACAAGAAAGAGAGAAAATTTAAATATTTATTTCCAACTGGTGCTTGCCATGTACTTACGATTATACAAAGACACAGGCACATTAGAACAGCAAATTACTGAAGGATTTTATTATTATATCTTTAGTAGATGTGAAACTAAAAAATATGTTTTAAGATTCATTTTTTGCAATTAACGATTTAGTACGTTCATATTGTAAATCCAAATTGCTATTCCGGGGAATGCAAAAATCACATTTTTTTAAAGTTCCAAAACATTAATATTTAGTTCTTAGTGACTTTGTGGTAAACAAAAATAAAGTATTGGAACTTTTAAAAACTCTAAAATATAAAATACAGGTAAAGCTGTTTTTTTAAAGTTCAAAATTCAGTATGAACACTTTTTGAAAAGTACAAAACGTAACATTTATACTTTTTTTAAAAGTGCAAAACACAACATCTACAATTTCTAAAACTGTAAAACACAATATGTATCTACATTTTTTTTAATTTTCAAAATTCAATATCTACACATTTTAAAAAGTGCAAAACGCAATATCTACACTTTGAAAAGTGCAAAACGCAATGTATACACTTTGAAAAGTGCAAAACGCAATATCTACAAGCACATAAGGATAAGATGCTAATGGTTAATAAGTTAATAGACAGATTGAACTATAAGGCTTGTTTTCCTCCTTTCCCTACTCCTAAGTACTTCCTACAATTCATAACTATATTTTTTTTTAAACTATGTAAAACGCATCTCAATAAAATAAATGACGGAAATAAAGACATGCACAATCCCACTAATATTTGAAATGAAAATTCCACGAATATCTTATTCAACCAGTCTATACTTTATTATTCTTAAGTCTTACATATTACATGATATGTCGTGTGCTTTTCTATACTTACAACAAAATAGCACAAGTATATGTAAGCATGTGTGATATGAACATAAACTCATATAACTCACACTGAGGATCTTCAACTGAAAACTTCACACCCACCTTCTTGTCAAATTGAAATCGTAATAAAATACTAATCAAGAATCAAAAGTACTACATGATATTTTGTATATAGGTCGTTGTCGTTTTCCCGTCTTGAATGTTGAGTGTGGTGACTGGGAAGGAATGGCGTAGGCTCCAAATCATTTCGAAGGAATAGACGCGAATGCGGGAAAATAAAAATATGTATTAAAGAAAAAAAAAGACCGGGACCGAGAGAGAAGCCATGAAGGAGACGGATTCTGTCACGTATCAGCATGGGGATTCACCGTTTCTCGGGCCTCGGGCCGGGTTCTCTCTTGGATTGTCCTCATAATGACTGTCTCCTGTCTGTCGTCTACCACCAATCAACACCAACACTTTTTACGCCCATAGAATCCGAACATTCATCCATCGGAACATCCCATACGGAGTCCCAGACCGCATCCGAAACCGAAACCGAAACGGAAAAGAAGCAGAAAATCTGTTCAAGTCTTCAATAAGTTTCTGTTAGAACTGTAGACTTACGTGCAAAGTACAGATATTAGAAGTAAGTCAAGTGAAATGAAGCGAAAGCGAGAGATAATATATATGTGTGGAAATGGAAATCTAAAAAGACGAAAAGGAAAGACGGGGCGGCGGCGGGATGCCGGGAGGGAAGAAGAAGAATCTGAAAAACTTCTTGTCCTCATTGATCAATGAACTGTTTTTTTTGTTGCCTCAAGCAGATGAGCCTCATTTCATTTCATATACAATATATATGATCTATTTTATTTTTAGTTTTAACGTTTCAATTTCCCTTTTCAGCACTCCTCCTTATTCCACTTGACTTTATACACTCTCCATATTACACAACCACCAGCACTATATAATACTAATTACCTATACATACTCCAAGACGACCTCGACTCTCCTTCTTTAAACCAATTTCCAATGTACAATTTACAATTTTCACACTGAACTTTTATTGAGTCCATGAAGTTCCAACGTTCAACTGCCAAAGCTCCCCACTATGATCATTATTATGGTCAATCATCGCTACTAGATTTTCGTTTTCGTTTTTTAGTTTAGCATTCACTTAACGCAGTCTTGCCCTGTCCTGCCGCCCCTGCCATTCGGCTATTCAGACTGTCAACTTTGATTTTAAGTGTCTAAACTTTAGTATTTAAATTATTAAATAATTAGTATATTATAATTAATTCATAATAATAAAAGGGATACGTATTTGTACAGTAGACCATCCATTCTACATTCTATATTTTTGTACTTGCTACTATAGACTTGGACATTTTCCTTCTGTGCTGTGATTAAAATATTAGGTAGATTGGATTATAGTATTTAATAGTCGAGATCGAGATTTTAATACATAATAATTAATACGATCACACGGTATATACTTTAATCAGTGCCAAAATTTCAAAAAATTCCAAAAAGTATATATTGGCATTTTTGTCCCACTGACACGCTGTCCGCGGCTCCGGGTAGAAATCATTACATGAGTGAGACAGGGGCGTAGTGGAAGGATGAAACAGTTGGGCCTCCTGAGCCTGACACTTGTTGTGGCTGCTGTGCTGGTGAGTTGTGTGGACGGACTCGGGAATAATGGTGGGAATAATGGGACGGGAACGGGATCGAGGGGGAGGAGTGAGGGGAGACGTCGACGAGATCATCGTGGGAAGAAAGCTCAATTAGTGAGGAAGTTGATGCGCTCCAGAGTTGTGGAAGGGGCTGTCCGTCTCGTCGATGGAGCTAATGAACATGAAGGTAATTTTCTTTGGTCCTTGTTCCTATAGTCAGACAGTCAATTTTCTAAAGAATCCGCTACAATTTGATATATGAAGAGTTTTTTGGCAAAACGGGTCAAGTCCTTCCATCAAAGCAAATTTTACAGGAACAAAAAATAACGAATAAGTAAGAAAGGTGGCACGATTATTTTTTTGCAATCAATATTTGTTTTTTCTACAAGGAACTTGCAACTGACGAAGCGTTATTACAAGCAGTTTCATAAATCTATAGACTGACTCTAAAATTTTTTAGAAAATTTTCAAAATTTTTAATTTGTGGACCTGTTTTGCCTCAAAATCAATAACTTAACATGGATTCAAAAGTCCGTGAGGTGAAATTTTAACCTTTTTGAGTGAATCCATTGTTTTTTAACTTTTAAACTTTTTCTTGCAAAAAAAATTTGAGTGTGGCAATTGTCTTCTACAAACTACGAAAACACTGGAAAACCTTTAAATCAGAAATACATGTTTTAGGTGGACTTATCCCATTTTGTCAAGAATCATTTAACGGACTGATCCCGTTTTGTCAAAATGCGAAATTTTGTCTATTTTAAAAAATTGTTTTGGTTGAACTTTGACCTTTACCATTCAACACAGTAGCGTATGTAGTTGAATACCACACGTAAAGTAAATAATCTCATTTTCGAAAAATAAATGGACTTATTCCGTTTTGCCAAATACCTCTTCATTGTATGATATATGTTTTATGTATAGCGCTCCCTTTTCTCCAGGATTAGACAGAGAAAAAGGTTATAGAGTATATATTGCTTTAAGAGTATAATTTCCATTTTAAAGAAATTTGTTTCATGTTCCCTTTCATGTACGAATTAAATTAGAGTCTGGTCTGGAGAGTGGGTATAAAGTCTTTTATGGATTTATTTCATATGTGTAGTGAACAGCCCAGGTAGTATGATGAACAAGTGCTCAGTAAATAAATGAGTTTAATTATGTGGATGTTGTATAGGCCGAGTTGAGATTTTCCATTTGGATCGCTGGGGTCCCATTTGTGATGATGAGTGGGACGAGAGGGACGCGAAAGTCGTTTGCACGCAATTGGGTTACCGAGAAGATCAAAAGGCTACTGATCTTAAATTAGATATTAGAGCCACGCACACCGGCCGATTCGGACAAACAAAAGGTGAGAGACTTTTGGAGAGACTATATAAGCTACATATATGTATAACGCTACCGGCTACGGTGGGACATACGTGTACCTCTCGATCCCTGTCGATGTATGCTTGCTATATACTTAATATAAATTTTATACTGTGCACAGATTAATTTGTATACATGCATATATTATGAAATACATACCATATAGGTAAAATACTTATTTTTACTAATTTGCATATAATTATTATTTTGCTAAAATATCAGCATCTGGGCCGAAGAATAAGCATAAATAAAATGAGCAATAAAATATTATTGTAAAAATTAAAACGTACTACATCACTGTCTATACATTTTATAAACTAGTTCAAGCAAACATACTATGCCCTATACCCTAATTAATAGGGTATTTTTTGTACTTTCGAAAAAATTAAATAGTTTTAAATTTTCATTATATTTTGTATTTTTCCAAACGTCTTGAGCATTTTGACCTTTTTTTAAAAAAGTATACTGTTTATTCTATTCAAAAAATGTAGGCGTTTTGTTTTGCACGTTTAAAAAACTGTGGAAATTGTGCTTTTGCACGTTTAAAAAGCGATGATGTTTTTTTTTTGTTCGTTTAAAAAAGTGGAAATGCTGTGCTTTCCTCTTTTTAAAAGTGTATTGTGTTTTGCAATTTAAAAATAGTGTAGATATTGTGTTTTGCAGATTTTAAAAAGTGTAGATGTTGTGTTTTGCAAGTTTAAAAAAGTGTAGATATTGTGCTTTGCACGTTTTAAAAAGTGCAGATATTATGTTTTCCACTTTTAAAAAAGTGTAGATGTTGTGTTTTGCACGTTTTAAAAAAGTGTGGGTGTTTTTTCTTGCACATTTAAAAAAGTGTAGTTGTTGTGTTTTGCAATTTTAAAATAGTGTAGATATTGGGATTTTCACATTTAAAAAAGTGTAGATGTTGTGTTTTGCACGTTTAAAAAAGTGCAGATATTATGTTTTCCACTTTTAAAAAAGTGCTGACATTATGTTTTGGAATTTAAAAAAGTGCTGACATTATGTTTTGGAATTTAAAAATAGTGTAGATATTGTAATTTGCATACTTTTTTCAACATGTTTGATGTTCTTTTTTTTAAAACTGTAAATGTTTCGGTATGCTATAACTAATTTATGACCATTTCTTCGTTAGATACATATTTTCCCAATTAAATTATAGAGACTAGTTTTCATTCTCTTCAACAATATTTTTTGCTATTGGTACTTTTTTTTGCTTTTTACGTAGTAATTTAGTAATATTATTTTGGATTGTTTATTGCACATTTAGACCGCTACTGGCTGGACAATGTTCTGTGCGACGGGACGGAGAAGAAATTGACAGACTGTCGTCATGATGGTTGGGGTGTTCATGACTGCACAGATGTTGAGACGGCCGGAGTGATCTGTGCCAAGATTAATCCAACTTCCGATGAGAGCTTTACATACACAACGGCGAAGCCGAAAGTGGTCAAGCCTAGAAGTCAAATCCAAGTAAGGCGCTCTGCCCTGCCTACTTGAATGTGAAAAAAACGCCTATAAGTACCTAATTGCATTTGTGAACGATGGAAAATTTGATCAAAAACTTTTAGAATTTTTCAACTTAAATGTGATATATGGAGTTCTTTGCAACCTCTATACAGGATGGAAATTTAAAATTTCAATAGTTTTTTATTAAAATTTTCATCTTTCGCATTTATAGGCAGCGCGATATGTAATCTAAATGTAAACACACGGGGCCATCGTTATAGCAAGTTTGACAACGTTTTTTATTTTTGTGTGCAGCACGTCGAGGTTCAGCTGGATGGGGGTCGTGTCCCGAACGAGGGTCGTGTTCAAGTTCGTCTCGGTCCCAACGAGCGTAAGTTCTCAATTTGTACAATGTACAGTCAAAAGTCATTTTTTCTTTCAAAATCTGAGGAAGAAAAAATTAATTAAAGGGGAAATCTTTTCATTTTGTCATTTGGTCGTCAAATCAAATCAAATCAAAGAAGATTAATTTGAATTATCTTCTGTCTAATCTGTAATCGTTACATTATATTTTTGTATAATAATTAATTAGCCCTCGTGGGAAACATATTAAGGCTATAAATTTTTCCCCAGTCTGATAAAAATGTGAGTGAAATATGGCGTGACGAGTCTCCGAATCCAAAGTACCTACCTACCTATTTATGTTTTCTAATAATTAAAATCTAAAAAATCTCACTTTTGAAAAAATTAAAGCATGGGGCTTAATTTGTGGGGACGGCTGGTCACTCCTGGAGGGGGCTGTAATTTGTCGTCAAATGGGACTTGGCTTCGCTCAGGATGCTCCGCAGACGGACTACTTTGGTGGGAAGATTGATGATGTGGTCACGACGGGGGTGAAATGTGACGGGATGGAGACGGACTTGTCCCAATGTTCTCATCATGACAAAACTGGGAATGAGACTTCCGTTTTTTGTCCTGGGAATAATCGAAACTTTGCCGCCGTCGTTTGTACTTCTCGTAAGTTTCTGCACTACACGGGAAATGAGTCTTGACTTTTTAGTAGCCTCCATGTGTAATAATATTATACGTCCCATTCCACTCCCCATTACACAACATGACACACACACACACAGACACAGTCTATCACAGAACACAAAAAAGATTTTCGTATGGACTATTAACTTTTATTACGTATGTATATATGTATGTACATGTATGCACATTTATAACCATTATTCTTGATTTGTCTTCTCTCCCCGTCACCCGTCTCGGTCTCGGTCTCGGTCTCGGTCTCGGTCCTGGTTCCGGTTTCTGTTTCGGTTTCGGCTTCGGTTTCGGTCTCGGTTTCGGCTTCGAATTTGCCCTCCCCGGTCCTTTTTATTGTGCAACAAAAAAAAAACTACATGCATATGCAGGCTTACCGGATTTGGTCCCAGATGCACATGAAGTGCAGCGCTCGGCCTATTTAGAGGATAAACAACTCTACTTTCTCCAGTGTGCCATGGAAGAGAATTGTCTCGCCTCCTCAGCTTACAAGTACGGACGCTAATTAGTTGATACCAACTCTCATTTAATTACTGTTACGATCAAGCATTACTTAATTAGCTGCTTACACAGTATATATGTAGGTATAGGTAATATCAGTACTGCGCCTACGGCTCCAACCAACTAGAAAATACTTTCAGAAATTTAGACATATAGAGCAACACCGTTAATGTTGCACACACGGGAAATATTTTCAAATTTTAATTTGTTTTATTTTCTTTGCATATGCTTTTGTTTTTAGACGTTAAGTACTTATATGATTTTATTTTAGGCCATTAAGTTCCACTTAAAAAGGCTTGAGAGGAACATTGAAAATGTTTTTACTAGAAGTACCTACCTATGTTTCCTATTGCATTCCTATGTAGTTTTGAGTGAGTTTTTTTTCTTTTGCAGATATTTGCTTAAAAATTAGTCTGGGGAGGTTATAATGTGGGCGTGAAGGGTGCGTTATATTTTATGGTAATTGTAATAGTAATGGCAATAGGGTGTCATTATAAGAGGGAGTTGAGTACGAAATGATGTAGGAAGCTATTAAGCATAATTATAAGCTTTTCTCGGTCCGGTGACGGTGACGGTACCAGTACCAGTGCCGGTACCGGTCGCATCACAGTCGTATAGAAGAGTATATACATATTAAGAATTTGAAAAGGAAATCCTTGTTTACCCCTAAGCATCTCATAATCCCTCATAAACACACGTCACACACAGTATTCAGCAGGTGGATCGTAATCGGATGAGGAGAAGGAAAGTGTCACTTTATATAGATAATTTTTAGAAATCTGTATAAGAATTTTTGTCAAAATCGTCAGTAGTTGCATATCGTCTGTGAAGAACAAAAATGACCCATATCCACTTGTAGCTAAAAACAATATCCACTATCTACAAAAATATTTAAACATGTCTTGAAACCATTTAAATAGAATATTTTGCACTTTTCAAAAATATATAAATACAAAACTTTACACTTTTCAAACACATGGAATTAGAACATTTTGCACTTTTTAAAAACATGTAAATAGAACATTTTGTGCCTTTTTAAAAACATGTAAATAGAACATTTTACACTTTTGAAAAATATGCAAACAGAACAATTTACACTTTTCAAAACCTCTTGATTAACATTTTACGCATGTTTCTCATTTTGTTTTTATGATATAGCTCATTTTGATTGTAGCTTAAATTGGATATGGGTCATTTTGGCTCTTCACAGACGATATGTTGAAAAATAAAAATGCAGCACACTTTATATTATAGTGAGGATGTACTTATAGACTAAATTGTTTTCCCAATTTTTTTCCGAGGGCGAAAACTATAACTGCTATAGATCGTATGATACGCTTTTAAATAATTGTGTATCTCATGTGCATGTCGCGGCATCCTAATTCCATGTGTCGTTTTCAGCGGTGATATATTATTTAAATACATAGATCATTTGAATTGAGAATGAAGAATATTATGCTAATGTATAGGAAGTTATGCATTATGCATTATTTTCTATTAAATCTGTAAGTAAGCGACTGTCCACGTTTGAGTGCATACAATATAAGTTTCTTTCTTTCTTTTTTTTGCATGACTTGAAGATTACAAAAAGAAAATGCGTACGGGTGGCATTTGGACACTCGACGTCTCCTCCGCTTCACAGCCAAAATTGTGAACAAAGGAAATGCTGACTTCCGACCCGCGATTCCGAAACATTTATGGGAATTTCATGCTTGTCATCAGTAAGATATACGAGAGCCTTTTCTCTCTATTCTCAAAATTCTAATTCACATTATTTGAGCACGCTTGATAACATTTATAATTTATGTATACAGTACATATGCAGGGCATGTTTAATTATATGTACGCAGTGCAACTTTAAAGTTGTTCCTTTGTTTTGTATAAGGAAATTAATATTTAAACGAAAATTTGTAAATGTAGCTTTGATCTACTTTTAGCATGATGCGTGATTCTGTAGCAAATGTAATGAATTACATAATAATATAATATATGAGACCCAAAGATTTTATGAGCCGTATTTTATAATTAATCTCTTGCTCTCTACACACATAATTTATATTTATAACCTCTGGCATCTCTATGAGGCAATAATTGGCAATCCTTCTCACAGTCAGTGAGTTCTCAGATTCAGATTTTGTCCGTGTAATTATTTAGACATTATCACAGCATGGAAGTCTTTGCTGTATTTGACATTCTGGATCATGACGATCGAAAAGTGGCAGAGGGACATAAAGCCTCATTCTGCTTGGAGGATAATGAGTGCACCACGACGCATGAGACCCGCTACCACTGTGCCAACTATGGGGATCAAGGGATCAGTGTAGGCTGTGCAGACATTTACCGCTCCAACATTGACTGTCAGTGGATTGACGTGACTGATCTTCTGCCCGGCATCTACACGTTCAAGGTAGGTACCTACTATATATAGCCATATATTTTATGTATCTCCGATTTTTGACTCAATTTAAATTAGAAACTCCGAAATTTAAAAATTTAATTTAATTAATTTTATGGCGAATTTAAAAAATGTTTTCGTTCAAAAGCTGCACTTATAGTTCCGTTTTTGCTACTAATAAATTTGAACAGTTTCAGAATAATTCAGATAGAACAATTTGTACAATATAAATAATAAGCATACCCAACGTTCTGACTCGAAGTTTCTTACAAGCGCAGAAAACGCTAAATAGAACCTCTGCAGTATAGTCAGTAGTGCAAAATATTCTAATTGCCGATTTTTTGCATACTTATTCTAATACCTATACATATAGTTTTTGCATATATCGTCTGTGGAGAACCAAAATGACCCATATCCAACTTAAGCTACAATCAAAATGAGCTATGTCATAACAAAGTGAGAAACATGCGTAAAATGTTAATTAGGAGTTTTTGAAAAGTGTAAAATCTTCTATTTACATGTTTTTGAAAAGTGCAAAATGTTCTATTTACATATTTTTGAATAGTGCAAAATGTTCTATTGACATGTTTTTTGAAAAGTGCAAAATATTCAATTTACATGTTTTTGAAAAGTGCAAAATGGTCTATTTAAATGCTTACAAGACATTTCCGTATTTTTGTAGATAGTGGATATTGTTTTTAGCTAAAAATGGATATGGGTAATTTTGGTTCTTCATCGACGATATGCCGCATAATGTTACAAGTGTGAATCTTGTTAAAAAGGAAAATGCAAAAACTTCCTTCTTTCTTGCACAGTTGTTTTAGACATTGTGTTACAAATATACACGTACATACATAAGGTATACTGAAACCACATCAAATGACGTATATTTACATTAATTTGTATCTCCTATATCAACAACCTTCAGAGCCCTATACTATATTTGGACATTGCATTAATACCGTAACCGTATAGTGAAAGTGGTTTCTCTCTTCCTGCGTCTGTTTTAGACAGTTTTCCTTTTAGCTTGAAATTTACTGCTTCCGATTCCGTTACTTGTATCCTGTGAACAACACGAAATCTACTACAGATATATATTAGCAGACGTCAGCTCTTTGAATTCTATAATTATATTTACTAGATAATCAACTAAATATACAAATTTGCAGACTTGAAAGATTTTTCAAAAGGAAATAACCACGGAGATATAAAGTCAGTATATGGGGGATTTTACGAAGGCAGCATTAACTATTATCTGAGCTTTTTTTTTCCTATTTCGTAGGTTACAATCAACGGGGAAATGAAGGTTGCAGAGTCTGATTTTTCCAACAACGCCGTCTCCTGCAGACTCCACATCAATGACTCGGCGGCAGTCGTCACGGATTGTGTTCTCACTCGACCTTAAAATATTTTTACAGACTTAATTATTATGTACTTTTAATTCATTATTATGTGCATTGTCACTGCCAAATAAATGATATTAATAAAATCATCGCAATTTTTTTTCAAACTATCTGGTTTTCCATCGATTGACTTTACTCGCAGAAGCACAGCATTAGACGCAGAAAGAGGATAATCTTAAACTCTGACTATTCGTACCCTGCAAGATTCGTACGCTGCAGGATTCGTACCCTGCAGAATTCGTACCCTAGGAAACTTATTTAATTCGTCCTCTCCAAGAGATAAGTAGATGCCACTTATAGTTAGACACAAGTTTATTTTAGTAAATAGGGTACAAATTACGCAGGATACGAATTATGCGATTTATGATTTACATTTGCTATCAACGGCATTATGCATAGTCACGCAGTGACAAAATGACATTTAAAACGAAGAATTAGCATATTTTTATGACATGGCGCCTTAGCATCTGGAATGAAATTTGGTCCTAATAAAAACTTGAATTGAACAGTCACCCCCTTTTATTATAATCATGAAAATAATAGCATAATAATAATTAAAACACTGCAGTTGCACATTTTTGTACTTTTTTTTGAAAAGCAACAATTTTTGCTTCCATTCTCATTTTTGCATTTTTATATTATATCATTATCATAATCTGAAATCCTTCTCTTTTTTTTCGGTTTCGGCCTTTCGGGTTTCGGCTATAATTAATCTTGTAGTCGTATTTTATTATTATTGTTCTTGTTAATAATATTTATTATTAATTTTTATTTCAGATTCAAAATTCGGGATTACTCGGAAAATTCAGTAGCAGTATATTATTAGTATTTCCTATACACTAAATAAAAATCAATCATATTATGATCAAGATTATTGACCAAGATCATTCAATTTCAATAGTAGTGTAGTAGTAGTAGTAGTAGTAGTAGTAATAATCATAAAGGATGTATATAGGTATATAGAAAAAACATTAACAACATCCTCGGTTACTCATCGGTTTTACTGTCAATGTGAACATAATAATAGTAAATTTCTTTATTTAATTCGTATCCTATAATTATATAGCCGTACAATATGGTACAATAATAATAATTCATATACTACTAGTACATAATCATCTTAACTATATAATAATATGTAATTACTTTATAATAATATGTCAGTAGTATGTATAGCTTCTAGTATCTAGAAATTTAATTACCTAGATATTATTCTATAGTGTACGTTATGTATATTCTTAATGGCTCATATGTATGACAACAAGCGTTTACAACATTAATTGACTTTTTTTTACTTTAACAGCGTTGTTTTTAAACTCGCCCAAAATTTTGACATTTCAATTTTTCCCTATATATAAGAGACAAAAACTTATATGTATAGTTTTACACCCACACACACAAACAGAAATTTTTTTTACACAATTACTTACATGTTTTTATTATTTTAATATATATTGTGTAATTGTGTTGCATATACTTAAATTTGATGATTTATTTTTTGCAGTAAAGCCATTTTTTTTATTATCATTATATAATAATAACTCAAATATTAATTTGCATTGTAAAATTATCCTATTCCTTAAGGTTAGAACATTGACTTAAATACAATCATTTTTTATCAATATCAATTTCAATTTCAACTTGAACGACACATACAAATTTCAATTTTGTTTTTTCCTTCATCCCTAATTAATTAGCCCTTAAAAATTATCTCGCATTCACATTTCTTTAAAATTAATTTTTGGCGGTTGTAAAATAATTTGAAATTCCTGTAGGGTTTATAAGAATGAGAGGGTATAGTATATAGATATAGGATACAAAAAAAGGAACCAAAGTCTATAATAATTATAACGTATCTCTTATAGGTATAGGTACGTCCATACCTATGATGTAAAATTGTAATTTTTGCTATTTAGTAAATCATAATATTATTTTTTTTTAACCTTGTTTTCTCTCTGTACTCTGTAAATGTATGCATCTATGCATATTATTATATAATCTTTTACTTAAGTAATTAATACAGTTACAGTTTATACAGTAACAAATACGAATACGAAATTTCACATACTTGATTTATTTATTTTTCTCCTACTTCTTCCCAAAAAATTATGTTTTTTAAAATTATTTATTATTCATGAGCCAGCATGTACTTAGGAGGAGTGCGTGTGTGTACTGTGTGTTCCTGTTTTTTTTTCAATAAGATTCATCGGCGTGTGTTTGATTACTTTCATATGAATGAGCGTTGAACGTAAGTAGTAAGAATTAAGAATAATAATATGATAATTATAAGGAATTAAAAAAAAGTAAGAAATTAAAATTCATATCAAACTAAAAAAAAAGAAGAGAATTTTTTTCTTGTTTCTTGTTTGAAAAATCCAAAAAAAAAAATTACCTCTGTACTTTATAGGTTCATTTTTTATGGCCTATACATAATATATTTATGTACCTTCTTGTCTGGTTCTATGGTTCTGGTCCTGCGGTTCAGGAAGAATATAAATACGTTTCCTTTGTGCTTTGTAATAGTTGAATTGCATTGTGTAATAATATATACTGTGCATATTACATGTGTAAATATTATTATGATTATGAATACTTGTGCAAAGGTGCACAAGAACAATGAGCTGGAAACTTAACAATATTATATTATAACCAAGTATATAGTTGTGTGTCATACAGTTTAGTATAAATAGTACAGGACATAATATTCTAAATTGCAAATTACATCCACAGAAAAAAAATATATATGTACTCAATTATTGTATACACATTAAATTGTAATGTAGTATAGAATTAATCAAATTATTTTATGTTATATAAAAGTGAGGTGCAGGATTCAATATCCTAGGAGGCTAAAATAACAATTAATTAATTGACAATATTGATTAAAGCCGTGTGAAGACGAAGGGTTTGTTTTGTGAGCAAAGTTATTACGAAATTATTATTTAATAATAGTTTTGTGTGTGTCCTATTATTACACGTATACTTACGTAGTAAATCAAGCTTTTTATACGTCTACGAATTTAACAATTTTTTTGACTTGTGGTGGTTCTAAACTTAAAAAAGCAAGCCACGCTAAATGTTTAAAAGTCTCGCAATTAATCATAATACAAAACACTCACAAATAAAAAGTGAATTAATCATAAAAATATTAGTACGTGTACTTTTAGTCACATCATCGCCAGGTGTTAAAGTTATGTAAGGTAGGTTAGTAGTAGTAGTAGTAGTAGAAGTCGTGGTATAGGTAGAGTTGTTTGTAGTTTTCTGAGTCGTAAAACATTATTTGTAGTAAAATTGTGTAATAATTATTATTTCCATTACTGGCTAATAATGTTTCAAATGTGAGAGTTTTTTTTAGTGTGTGTACAACATACACAGGGGTGACATACTTACATATTATATAATTATATGTAATTGAATATATAAATGGAGCAATAACAACAACAATAACAGCAGGACAGCATCAGCATCATAGCAAACAATTACTGTTTTTTTCTTCTTATTTAATTCTATATAATAATTATTAGATTAGTTACATTTAGTTATATATAGTAGTTTACATTATAGATTAATGATTAATATGCACTAGTGGGCTCGTCCTCTCTTTATAATATTTTATTATGTTTTACACAATGTGGTGTGTGGGTGTCTGGACTCTGGACATACCTTTTCCCTTTTGCTTTTTTTGCCGTTTTATAAATTCGAATTTGTCCTATCGGCCTAGGAGGGTCCAAGACTGAAGACGTTATAGTTCCTATAGGTTTAATTATAGTAATCCTAAGATTATGTATTTACTATCTATATGTTTTTAACTATAATTACTTTTAGAACACAGAGCGTACAAAGAAGCACGTAGACGCGTATAATTTTCATAATAATAATTATATATTCATATATTATAGTATAATAGTAATGTAATAATTTAATTGTATTACATTTGATTTTTATGTTATTGTTATTAAGTTGTACATAGTATCCTATTATATAATCATTGTATTATTATTGGATTTATTATCCTATAGTTACATTAGTATATCAGTAGTCTGATGTATATAATAATAATTACATGGCGTGGATCACGGAAACAGAATTTCTTTTCATCATCTGACACATTATCCAAAAGTTTTTTGAATTTAGCATTTCTCACTAGTATATTATACGTATGGGTGCAAAATAATTGAATATTAATTAAATCATCATAATATAGCTTCCTTCCTTTGATTTTCGATTCCTCCATGTTGCACATATAATCTACACTGTACATACATCATCCACAGATTGACGTAATATGCAGATCCCCATCCGTTTTTTTCACCACTGTACAATCACACTGAAGAAGAAGTGAAGTGATTACATACTTCTTTCCGAATTTTATATGACACAGATCGTCCATTCGAAGAGATTGTTTTGGTTTTGGGCAAGCCCTTCGGAGCCGTCTTTCAGCCTTCAAGCTGTTCTTCCATTTTAGCGTTATTCTTTAGAGAATTATTATTAGTTTAGTTTTTTGAACATTTGATATTCATTTCGGATGTTGGCAATGACATTGACTTGGACGTGGATGTGACTGAAGTTGAAGTTTTCAAAAGTAAACTGAATCGACACACATTGTTGTCATTTGGAAATTGGACATACAAGACTACGGGTGAGAGAAAACAATGGCATATTATATATAAGCCTGATAATAAGTATATCTATATGCGTGTAAGTGATTTCTGTTTTAGTTTTTTCTGCTTATACACTACTTACAGCACGTTTTACATTTAAGTTATATTATTTTGCAATACAGTATACAGTACGGTACAATTCGTATTTAAGGGGTACTTGCTCCTTGATTTACATACATATTGTTTTGCTTTAGTTGATTTGTTACAGTTATATAGTTTTGATACACTGTTGCGCCAGCATAATAATAATTTTACAATTAATTAATTAGTATATTATAATTGCATACTTAGCTATATATATATTTTATAATATAATCACACGAAATTATTCACACGAACAAATATCAATGAGTGTCATGATACCAGACCGAAGAGTACATTGTATAAAAAAAATTATCCTCAGCGCGCGTATTATATTTTTTTGTTACTAGCCAAGTGAACCGCTTTAACTTTTAATATTTTTTCTTTGTTGTTTGTTTGTTTGTTTGTTTGGGAGTTAATCAGAGTTTTTTAGGCGAGGGTAAAGGCCTTTTTTATTTGATGCCGTGTATAAAAGACGAAATTTGAATTTTAGACTTTTGGAATGATAAAACTCCATAAATTGTAATTAATTCTATAGTAATAATAATTACTTGCCTCATAATTAGAATAGTATAATATTTTATACAGCAAAACAAAACTCAAAAAATTCAACAACAACTAAAAGCACATCAAATTAAATTATTTTGTTATGAAAACTTCAAACTGATAGACAGACGGGGAAACACAATGAGAATACATAATGTCTGATTTCAACTTTTATAGGGGTTGCACACAGTGCTATAATATGGTTTCTTTTATACACAGGTACATGATATACATAAAATGGATTTACTTTTTCAATATTAAATTATGATGATGTACATGCTTAGGAGAAGGGATATACATGTGAGGACAGAGACTCATAAAAGCTCACTTTCACAAAATCCCCGAGAGAAAAAAAAACCCTAAATACCTTTTGACGACATGATTAATTAATTAGGTAAATTAATAATGAAAGTAAAGGTATAATATTATTACGTACTATGTACTTGCGTTACGAATATGAAATACACAAAAAAAAGGGGAAGATTGCATTAGTTTCAAGACTCAGGTTGTGCACATATATGTATAGTGTATATATTATATATAATTATTTTTATATATATATATAATACAAAAGGTCTACTCTCGTAGTATGTTTTTGAGTGTACGTACACTACAAACTAAAAAAAACTATACAACAACAGGTAAAACATGTAAAACAAATGTGATAAAATTGGAGAGATTATAATATAGAGATGATAGAGATAATTATTATTAAAATAAAAGTATGGGGAGAGTATAATAGTATTTAATTACGGAACAACAATACTAGCAGCACCACCAGCACACGACCCATATGGAGACTTAAACGAGGAAATGTCTTTTTTTCAATTTTCATGGTCGACTTTTACCATGATGAGAGAAATCAACTCTCTCGATTTCCTGCAGAACTACTACTAGAGTCGGGCTTTTTTTCTACAATCACGCAAAATCACAAGAGAAAGCAACAATTTAGTAAACAAGTCTCCCTCCACAGAAACTCATATACGGATGAGATCAACATCAACACACATAATATATAATTATATATCATATATAGTATGGTATATGTCTCGCACAATCAAACCCATACACCCCGCAACCAATGCTGTGTATACATACAATATTATGTAAATTTATTCTTTCCATTTTGTTTTATCCGGAAGACATCCGATCCGAGTCGATGTCGGAGTCGGACATGGGATTTTTTTCTTATGAGCATGGTTATGGTTACGGTTTACTACGGTTTTGGTCATGGCATCGGAGTGTAGATTGTTGAAGGAAGTAATTTTTGTTTTGTTTGTTTGTTTGTTTTCTGCTTAATTTTGTTTTCAATTATCTAGTAGTTTGGACTTTCTTACTTTAACCTTTCTTCGGAATGGAAAACAACCTCTAGTTTCAGGAGGAGGTGGGCAGTCGAGGAGAAGATCTGCAGTTGGCGTATTATTGGGTCCAAAGACATTTAGATCCCGGAAGCAGTGCGTTTCCACCATCTGTACCATTGAATTATTATTACTATTATTACATTTTCCATTATGCCACCTAACGACTCCCCCACATCTCTCTCTCTCTCTCTCTCGCTTTCTTTCTTGCTTGCAACATAAGCTGAACCCATTAAATGGTCATTGTGTGTGATGGAAAGATTAATCAAAATACTTATCAAATCTGTAATAAGAGTTACAATCCACCAACTACTCACTTCATATTGCCATGGGATAGAGACGGAACCCGTATTAAATTTTGAGTAGAATGAATCATCCGATGCATCTAAATTTACACCCTTCACCGTTGAAAATTGCTCAATATCTAGAACATCCTTCGCGTACACCGCATGGGGCTAGAATAATACAATAATAATAAAAAAAAAATGACCAAATTTGAAATTAAAAATAGCAAACACCCAAGCCACACGCACATTAGTCATATCATAACATTATCTTAAATCATAATCCATAAAGAAGAGTAAATGGGGAAGAAAAAAAAGAAAAGTATTTGGATTGGAAGGAAACTCAGTGTATGGGAAAATCGCTGGATTGTTACAGGGCCTCAGTGATCATCACATATAAAAATCTAGGATGAACTCACATCAGGCGTAAATGGCGGGTCAACCAAAGCTACTTCGACACGCTTCCAGTTCAGAGAGGAAAAGAAATTGTGCTGTTTTACGTCCTTGGCTCCTTTTCGTCCACAGTTACAGCCAAGTCGCTCTTTGGGCAACTTCCTTAATAGCTGTAGAACAAAAAAAAATAAATCAGTTACAGAGATTTCTACGTAATCTAAACTACGCGTAAGTGTAGCACCAGCACCGGTACCGGTCCCGGCACCACAACTCTCCGTCTCTCTTTCCCAACATTCTGATATGACGAGGCTAGTTAGCCGTGAGCTACACAGGGAAAGAAAATAAAAAGAGAGAAAAAAAAATGGAATGGAATAATGGAGCGTCCACATGGAGAAGCAGGAGGCAGGAAGGTAAGGGTTATTAGTTAAAAAAAAAAGAAGAAGGGAGAACTGAAGTGAAGTCGAGTATTATTATTATTGTCTCTATGTGTGTGATAGTGTGAGTGTGTGTGTGGATAAAGTCCAGAGATAAAAAAGGTGGGGAAAGAATATTATTATATATATATATTAGGAACATACGAGTTGACACAGAAGTTTGGCTTCCTCCGAGAATCGTGAAGAGTATCTCTCGGGTTCTTCTTTGACGCGCCGGTCAACTTCCTCCCTCTTCACTTTCTCTTTTCGTGCACGGAATGGGGCTGCCCCTTCTATCATTTCATAGAGTAAACAACCATATCCAAACCAATCCGGACTGAAAGTATACCGCTCGTTATCAATGACTTCAGGGGCTAAATCAAACATGGAAATAGATAACATTTATTACCATTGATTTTCTCATACATTATATATAGGTATATATATATATTTTTGTCTTCTTCATTTTCAATTTGAATGAGAAACGTGAATGCTCAGTGCAAAATTAAACGAACTGTAATCATCTCTAAGCACTAATACTCCCAATCCCAATAATGACACAATCACTAGTAGACCAGAGCAAACCAAACCAAATCCAGGCCGAGGCTCATAATATTTAGCTTATTACTTATACCTTAACGTATATTTAATATATATTTTTTCCCATGTCATATACTTTATTCGGATTTTTGATTCTCAATTTTGTATTATTATTTTGATATAATATTATGAGTATTATTGTTCGTACCCATGTAGCCAACTGTCCCCACTCGTCCACGAACCGTTTCACCTTCTGGAACTTCAATGGCTAGACCTAAATCCGAGATTCGTACATGACCATGATCATCAAGAAGTATATTCTCAGGTTTACAATCCCGGTACACAATCCCCAGAGTATGTAAATGATCCAGCCCACACAGAACCTATTTATTTAATTTAGTTTTCCTATATTAGTTCCAAAACACAGATACTTCCAAGCATACAAATAGGCACGCACGACGTCAAAAATTAATTTACAGCCCAGAAATAGAAAGAGAAACGAATTAATTAAGATTTCTTTGTCTCTGCCTCATGTGCATGCAGCGACTTTCATTCTGTACAACTAATTCCTGACTCATTCCAAAACTGTGAATGTAAAATTGGAAAATGAAATGTTATAGTAATATGATTTTGTTTGCTTGTTCAATTTACCTCAGCCGCATAGAATCGAGCTCTCTCCAAGTCAAAGCCCGGCTCATTGCCCATATTATAAATATGAAATTTAAGGTCACCGCCATTCATGAGAGTGAGGACAAGACAGAGTGAGTCTTTGGTTTCATACGAGTATGCCAAGGAGACGACAAATTTGGAATTGATTCTTTGAAGGATTTGTTTCTCCGTGAGAACCATGGCCTCCCCCCGTCTCTTCTTGATTCTTTTCTTCTCCAATTTTTTACATGCATACATTTTACCAGTTGCACGGACTTGGCAAGCACAGACTTCTCCAAAACCACCTTTCCCCAAAACTCGGTACATTCGAAAAGTTTTGTGGGTTACAGATTGACTGTTCAAATATTGCACGGACACATAGAGAGAGAGAGAGAACACACAAATATTATATTACACATATTGTGAGAACACATACATACAATACATAACATCATCCCTCCACATAAATAATAGACTTGCCATCCACCATATGTATGAGCACCTCATCTTACAATATATCTGCAAACCAATGAATCTCTCCCAGACAATTACACACCACACACTGAGATATTATTAGCTATATCTGTGAGTAGAGAGATAAACTCGAGTAGAATCCAAAATCTATTGCACAATATTTCACTTCAAGTACTTACATTTTATTTTTTCTCTCCCTCTCTTCATATAATTATACTCCCGGATTTGAGCCTCCACAGAGCACACAGATTTACTACTTTTGCGAGTACTACATTTAACATCCCATCCTCTCAAATACATAATAGGGAGTAGTAGGGACCTACGTCGAGGAGGAAGAGAGACAGAGGAAACGACGAGAGACAGAAAGCGACAGTAGTCACCACTGAGTAGTGTGTTGTAAGTGTAAAGTGCAGCAGGGTCTGAGAAGACAGAATCAGGGCAGGGAAAAGAAATACGGCTAATATCACCGTCTTGTACATACTATACGTGGGTTAAGGAAGGACATATAGCACAATACCTTACAATTACAACTACCAAACACTATATATAATATATTTTAGTACATGTCTGAATTTCATTCTTTCTTGAATTTGATACTGAAAGACAAAGAGGAGGGGGGAGAGCAGTGGAAAAGAGCAAAAGAGTTCGAACACGACGACTAGAAGCCTAAATTGATCCATGCACAACTTTTACACAAAGTACTACTACAACACGTAGCAGATGAACATAAGTATATCTGGAGGCAGCAAAATGTTAAACTGTGGGAAGGAGAATAATTCCCCTCATCCTCATACACTGACCATTATCACTGAGATTGACTGAGAGAGAGACATATGGATTTGCTATATAAGATATTATAATTAGAGTGAGTATTATTATTTTATATACATCATATACGTAGGTATATATTATATGTGTGACAAACCTCTCCAGCCATTTCCATTGAAGATATCTATGGAAATACATGGACTGCTCAAATAGACGATAAGGCTTGTCCTGAAGGAAGTTTTTAACTTGACCAGTCGAGTCCGCGAATTGGTCTCTATTCCCTATTCCAACTTCACATCTCTCTATTATCGCTTGATCAACCAAGTTCACCGGTTCGGGGCACTGGTTCACACACACACCCAGTCAGCAAGCATCAGTCACGTTCAACATTTCGCACATCCCATCATATCACGCCCGCATCGTTGTGTCCCGTATAGAGTGTCGTCATCACATGAAATAGGAAAAAAATCAAAAAGAGAAAAAAAAATTATTATAACTCAACAAAAAAACCAATCTCGTCGTCTACATCGTCCGCGGCATGGGTATCCGTATCGGTATCGGCATCGGTACCGGTACCGGTACCGGCCATCGGTATCGTAAATCATATATACCAAATTCAAAAAATTCACTCAGGTTTTTTAGACTCTTCCCCCCCCCCCCCCTCCCAATCCATAACTTCATACTCCACATATATTATGTTCTCTAAGAAAAGAATAAAAGTAAACCCCTCTCCCCATCATCATATCATCATAATATACGATCATCATCCGTCCGGAATACGGAGTGTACCAGACTACAAGTAAACGACGGAGGGAGTAGTAGGAAAGGAACAAATCAATACTCGGGGAAATGACATAAGGCACCTACTTCTTATATAACCACCCACATAAGTACCACCACCAACGTAGTACGTATAATTATATTATACAAAGTACAATCACGCTGTCATGTCACACACACACACACACAGACGCATAGCCACAATCCACACGAGTCCATTTGATTCTCTCTCTCTTTGAGTGAATATCCAGAATCGAGAGCTCCAATTTGATGGAATGGTAGAGGAATAAAGGAACTTACATTATTGGCAAGGAAAGTATTGTATATCGTCTTGGACAGCTCCAGACGATGTTCATCCATCTCGATTTCATATTTCTCCTGTAACAAAAAAACCATCAAACAAACAAACAATCAGAATAAAATAGAAAACAAATCACAAGTCAGTCAAGCAAAATGTGAATAATATTATTATGCTCTTTTACAATCTTTTTCAATTTATCCTTCTTTCTTATTCCTAGTCGTCGACTCGACATCATTCATTCATAGCAGGGATCAATAGTCAAAAAAGACAAATTCAAAAATCAAATGCAATCATAATAAATGTACCATAATATTATATAGTAAAAGAAAGAAATGGCTCCCAAAATGTCAAAAACTAGGAAGGAAGTATAATAGCTCGTGAAATTTTCCTTTTTGACGTTATTGTATTCCGCTTCTTCTCATTTTCATTTTATTACTATACCCACCCACTGACTATGTAAAATAACAACAATAGAGTATGCCTTATTCCGCTTCCTATAAAATACAATCGGCAAATTAGCCACTGATCAACACTATTTTTGAATTCCCAGAAAAATCAAAGTGAGCCAGAATCAAGATAAATTCGAAAATCAATTTCATATTTCAATAGGTTCATTGTCAATTCAAAATTTTTTGTGTAGGACAAAATCTAAATACACTATAGATTTAAATAAGAAATAAGTCCGACTCCTAATAATCATAAATACAATCGACATCATAATAAGTCCCACTTTGGATGTCGCCTACTATTTTTACCATTTTGAGCCGAATATTCTATATCATTATGTCGTGTATCGTATCGTGACAAATTCGCATTAATAATGCATGAAATCAGAGAGAGACACACAGAAAGGCGAAAAAACTATAGGTATAGTAATTACCACTGCATCGAGGAATCGATTACAGATGTGATAATGAGCGTTTGTAGCTTCACAGAATTGTCGAAAAAGTAACCGGCCGATGGGTTGTTGGTCTACTACGTAGCCGTAATCACTGTCTGTGAAACAATATATACATATATACGATTAAAACTTCTTTTAGTTCCTTAGTTTTCTCAGTCATTTACATTTTTTCTTCACTACATTTCCATATTTCCATAAAACGTGAGGACTCAAAAACAAAAAAAAAGAATAATAATAAACATTTGCATTTGCACTGTACATGCGAACAAAAAAAAGATCCCATTTTTTTTCCTTTGAAAACATCAACACAACTCAAAACTACAAAAAAAAACAAATCTTTGTAATATACATTTAAATATATTCATAAGTTGACAACAAAAGAAGGGACATCTCATATGTGAGTCACTCTATTATGTATAATTTTTTACAACTTTTCCTTTTTTATATGTTTGGTTTATTAAAATGCTCAAATGGTCCTGTACCGATTTTATTCTTGATTTCAATACAATAGGAGATATGAGGGAACTGTAAAATCTTCCGCCACTTCTTACTCTTGCCTTTGTTGCTATCTGTAATTCACATTTTAAAAAAATACAAATTAGTATTATAAATAATAACATATTCACAAAACTTAATATGGAGTGGCGGGTGGGGGAGATGTGGTTGAAAATTCAGGATAAAAATACCCAACAAGCAATACCAATGATTTAAATATTACTACTTCTAATCATCGCTATCTAAAAAAAAATATCCAAGAAATTCAAAATATAATTCGAAAAGCGTATTTTAAAAAATATTTCGTATTCCAAATCAAAATCCAAATAAAATATTCATGCCCAAAAAAAAGTACAAATGCAATTTAGTAACAAACTAAAAAAATACAAATATGTACAAACTAAAAGACTACAGTCTACATAGGTTGACAAAAAAACACTGGATTTGAATTAACTATAATATGGTGTACATATTATACAAAAATAATTCTTAATGAATATATTGTTAGTCGTCCTTCCACAATACCCACCAACACCTAACAATTAAGGGGCACGACATAAGGACATGTATATATTCAATTGATTCAGTCACAAAGTAAAATAGAGAGAAAGGTTTATTTTTTTGTTAGACCAAAAAAAAAGAGAATAAGTTTTCATTTGTTTTTTTTTATTGTTGTTGTAATTATTATTGTAATTGTGATTTGCAATCAGTCACCATTATTATTACCATATACCGATACATACACACTATTTAGTTAGGTACTTAGATTTAAGGTTATACGTTTTGTCTAGAGTAAAATGTTAAAAAAAAAATTTGTAATTATCATTATTGGAATGGAGAGACAGAGAGATAGAGAAAAAAAAAGAAGATAATAATGTGTAAGTGTGAGAGATAGACAGAGATATAGAGAGAGATAGAATGGGAAAAATTGAGAATTGCTTGCCTGTAGCTGTTGCTATATGGTAGAAAGATAGACAACGCAACCAGTGGGATAATTATGAGATTCCATTCCATCATGAGAAAGAACCCATCAGACCAAATATGAAAGAAAACAATCGACAAAAAAAAAATTTGTTTTAAAAATAAATTAAAGTCTATATAGATATGTCATATATATTATTTGTATATCGTAAAAGGTAGTTGTAACTTTTGAACATTTTATGACGTCTCCAAGCGACGTTGAGTTATTGAGTATGACAAAGTTTTTCCTCTCTCTCAGTTATATTATACAGATATTTGTTTTTTTTTCTGAGCACGTAATTACATCTGTAATATATTGGTATTAGTATTTTCAAGAAATTACACAGACAACTCAAAATGTCAAACTTTGTAAGTAGGCGAGGAGAGGAAAAAAATATCACTGTACTGAATCCGACGGAACGTAATAGCTGTTTTTACGAGCTTAAAGAACAGTGTTAACCGAGGACCGAGACAGCATAATATTGTAGTTAACAGTTTAACTTTTTGACTTCAAACTCTCTCAAACCCACCCCATTAAAATCATTAAAAAAAATGATGATCCATGAAAAATTCACACACTGTGTATTATTATTATTATATTATATATAATATTTTGCTCCAAAAACTCTAAACGAAACTCTCTCTCTCTCGCATATTTATGCAATATGCTCCAATCCTATAATGTCAAGTCTCAAAAGTCAAAAAGCTTAATTTATTTTTGACACCCTCACGCGCCCACACAAATTAATAATACAGACGGCATACGCTCTACAAATCTATTGTCACCCTCCACACAAACACACACACACAGTCATATAACTCCCATATGTAAAAACGTCATACATATAACTCCTTCCTTTTTATCATATAATAATAATCATTCATAATCGCATATATATATATATACGCACTTTATCTTTTTTGAGAACATTCTATATACTTCATTTTCCGTCTCTTGAGCTTCTTTCACATTTCATTCTATAATACCATCGTATCTCGTATATTTGTGTAGTCGGTTTCGGTTTTCGGTTTCGGTTTGAATTTAGAATTTAGATTGCCGGAATATTCCATAAATAAAATATATTTCTTCCACTCCATTACATTTCCATTACATAATATATAATATGACAGGGAGTCGGACTCGGACATAATTTCTGGGGGAGTCAGATCAGAGAGAGAGAGAGAGAGAGAGACAGAGAGTGAGCGTCTCGCGTCTCCTCAACTCTCTTCAATTCAATAAGTCTATTATACACTCATACTGTCAAAAACTAATATTATTGAACATTTAGACCTATTAAAGGTTGTGAGGACTGGCAGGCGCTAAGGCGGCCGGGCCGATGCCGGTGTCGGTATGACATGACATTCACATATATTATTATAGAAAAAAAAACACATGGAGCTCCGTCTCCGTCCACGTCAATTACGTCGCAGATCAGTCAAACTATCATCCATCATCATCCAAGAAAGAAACCACCACCACCAGGAGCATTACTGCACCATAAACAAATATTTACTAGATCGCCGAAAGCGTAGCAAAACAAAAGCTGTGATTGTGAAGAAATCAGTCCGTTGTTCCTACTGGTGTCCTACATACATTACATGTATAGTTTAGTAGTTAGGATTTGATTCATACTCTTCGAGTTCTCACAAATCCCGAGTTCAATTCCAAAAACATTATTACTTTTCATTGTAGAATATAATTATAATTATATATAGGAACACGGCTCACGGTTCTCCTCCCCTGTACTCCCCTGTCTCTCTAGCTACTACTGTCATCATCAAATTTTAAATTATGCTCTCTACTCCGGGGGACAAACGAGGTGAATTAATTCCCTATTCACGAACAAACGACAACGACAGTGACAGTAGGGCACTATACTACTAAGATGCTAATGCTATAGAGAAATATATTATGTTGGTCTTTCAAAATTAAAATTATTATTACGTATGTCGTAGACGTGTATTTCCTATGATGTAAGAGCCTTTGTATTGATCTACATGAATAAATAAATAAAAAACCATTAAACTTCTATTTTTTTCCCTTCCAAGCAGTATCTTCCAGATACTTCTAGACACCTTGAATGGAGTTAATGAATTCAAACTAAAATTCAAATATAATATATATAGGAGACGACAGCCAAAGTCAAACTACGCATAGTCAAAATGCATTAGTAGTAGTAATAGTAGTAGGCGGCCTAAGTTTAATTACATACAGGTGTATAGCCTAAGCGCTCTGTCGTAAGTAGATTTACACACACAAGTATTTTACAACTTACTATAGCCAGATATTTGCACAGCACTCTATAATATAAAGTGTGACAGTGAAGTGGAGAGGGAAGAAGATTCAATATCTAAAAGAAGCGTTAATAATTAGATATTATTAGCACGTGTAGATAGTTTTGCAAAATTTACACAATGTACATATAAGTACGTACATGTGCCCACGGAGGTAGGTACTGATAAAGGTAACATGGGATGAAAATGAAAATACAAATATTACAAAGCAGACCTAATGACTGCATCCGGCTCGACTGAATAATTACAAATCTCATTTAGTATAACACACTCTCCTATGGTCCTATGGCACATATATTATATTCCATTTCAAATTCAATTCGAGAGAACCGACAATCAACCCCTCACACATAATACATAATACATACTAACTAATACATAGCGCAGACACGAGCTTTGTAAAAATTAGACGGACTTAATTGTGAGGATAAACAGACTCGACAGTATTTAGTCTGTATTTAAACATCCGTCACTCAGTTCATCATCATGTGCTGCTTAATGATCTGGAGGTATGCGGCTTGGAAGGTGTAGTAGGTGCTTTGGTACTTTTTATAAAAAATCAACTACTATCATGGGTAATACCTACACACGTGCATCCATATACATACATGGCTAATCCTTCTTATAATTAATACAAATCGAGCCTAATTCAAATATATTTTAGTACAAGTGCACTAGAATTTCTAAATATGTAAATATATTAAAATAATAAAAATCATAAGGAAAGACATTGACATTGAAGAGAGTATGCATATATTTATGCTTTAAATTATAGGAAAATTATGTTGTCCATTTCTTTCGATTTCGATGCGACATCGAAAAAGATAGAGACATGCTAGCTCAAAATAAGTTCTTTCCAAAATCCGATTCTAATTGACCTGGACGGAATCCATTTATAAATGCATAATATACTCAGAGAGAGACTGTAATGCATGAACTATAAACTAATTACACGTTGCAATAAATTCAAATTTGCAATACTATAATCGTTTAAACCATCATCCTCCTCGTCCTTCCCCATTGTTATTTGTGTGACTCTACGTAATTTTATTGCAATTGCACATGAAACAAAAAAAAACCAGACCAGACCATAGAGGCTGTATATATACTGGCACTGGCATTATGAGTTCATGGTAATGTAATTTGGTAGATAGACATTTTCCTTTATTCATTTGATGTGATTAGTTTAGTTCATTGATGCATAAATATGAGCTACGTACGTAATAAGCCAAACGTTGTTACATAAAGTTAGTTGAAAGAGACTTTTTTTTTATTGACGCAATGCGTACACCATACGACCATACTCCATATACTCCATACGACACAACCACCATCATAATCATCGTCTGTAGTCTAAACTACTACTATATATGTATATAGTTTTTGTGGGTACTTCAACCTATATATATACTATATGAGCGATTAGCTAAAATTATTGTCTCTCTCTCTCTCTGTGTCTTTGTTTTTAATCCTGAAACATACTCTGTGTGAGTGGAAGGAAAAGCTCTCAAAGAAAGACAAGCTTTATATTTTATACACACATTACTTTTCTTTATAGTATATTATACATATTACCTACTAGAGTAGACGATACGATACGATTTTGTTTATTTATATCATCCAAACACGCAACCCAGCTATTTGTTTAAATACGTCAGAGGAAAGAAAAAAATGAAATTGCGAAATAATCACACTTTCAAAGTAACACAGACCATAACATATATATACAGTGAGTGGTATAGGAAAGCCTATACTAGTATACATATATAAAAGTATAGTACCTCAACTAAAAACCTAAACACTGTTACTCTTACAGCGAACGAACAGCTATATGTAACTTTTGTTTCGTTTCAATTTCACTTATGAAACACTACTAATTAATAGTTCCCTCCTTGCCCTAGCTTGATCCATTTCTATATAATAATAATATGTAGTAGAAGTCCAATAATAATATCCTATGCCGACAATCCGACTCCGACAGCTTCACTAATTAACTTTTAGCTGATTTAAAAGAAGAAAAAAAATGGGACAAAAATGACATATAAAAAAAAAGAAATCATGAATACAATTTTATGAGGGGAATAATTCATGAGGGTATTTAATCTCAATTTACTACTACTACTACTACTACTACTACTAAATTAAACTGTGTACTAGGAATACAAGGATAAAAAAAGCTTTAATAATAATAAGTTCAAACAAAAACAATTAGTCAACGAGTTGTGCTCTGACTTTGAGAGTGAACTTTACTATAGATACCACTACGATTACTATTATTGGAATTAAAATTAATACTTACACTCCTAAAGCATTTAAGTATATCCGCAGATACTAGCTATAGAAGCTATATAATAATATGCTAATTAATAACTAATAAAATACCACCTAGACGTCAAATAGTAAAAATTCCCTCTCTCACACACAGTCATCATTTGTTCAGAGAGCAAAGGAAACTCTCGTGTTGTGAGTGAGCATTGACATTACCAATATTGCTAGAAGAATCTGACATGTACAGACAAAATAATAGCGGAAATGCATAATATGTATACTTATGTAATATATTGCTTTATTACTTTGACTCAAGACGGGTTGACATAATATTTTTTCTTTGCATAATAATATGAAATAGGCCCTTTCAAGTCTTTGCACTTTACATTGTCAACATAAAAAATAAAACACTGAGCAGATGGTGGTAATCAGTCAGAGCCAACGCCAACAAATCAATAATTAATCCATTCAGGAAATTCTGTCCATTTTTTTTTCTTCTCCCATTATTCTGCTCTGTTACTTTGATTAATAAATGAGAGGATTAGCTATAGTTTTATGTGTACACTCTCAGCTGATGATATCATGCAAATAAAATATAAAAATTGCAAGCATTCCCTATAAAAATAAACAAATAATAACAATTTGTACGTTTGAGCTTATTATATGACAATAAATAAGTTTTTTTTATTGAATTGAATTGAAATATGGCGAGGAATTCTATAGAATACTAGCCTACATACTATGCATATATAGTATAATATGCATATAGACGACACAGAAAAAGAGAGAACAGTTTTAGAGAGAAAAGCACACGTAAAAGTTCATCAACCGTCAGGCGTCTCTCGTTCGTACTCACGTCAAATCAAACATAATCGCTATCCACCAATAATAAATAATTCCACCTAACAACCAACAACGTTTATACCATGTCCAATATTATTTCTTTCCCATGTCCCATAGTCGTCATACACGCCTTTAGTTCGTCCATTCATCCTCTCTCCATGTAATGTAGAGTTTTAATCAGGGTTCGGAGGTGGTTATAACCACGTCTGGTTATAACATGGTAAAACTGGTTTTAACATGGCGAAAATAAGGACTATTTTCTGGTTATAACATGGCAAAACGGGCAAAACCTCGAAACTTATATATTTCACACTTTAAAAATACGTGAGCGTCAAATACTCACTTTTGTACATTACCTAAATTAGTAGTTGAAGTTTATAATTATCTGGTGCATTAAATTAATTGAAATAATCATTAATACATAAAAATTGAACTTGATACTACACATAAACAAAAACAATTAATTCGGCAAGGAAGGCTTTTCAGACCATTTTAAGAGCGTGGAGCGTATACAATTTTTGTGAGAACTAAGCACTCACACGTAGGCGAGATTTATTGCAAATTTTGAGAATACAAATTTTGTCTTCAATAGTATTTGGTACTTTTTCCACCCTTTAAATGCTACTTTTTATTGAAGCTGCAGAATAGCGAAGAATTAAATAACCGAATGTTTTAAAAATACAGATTTTGCAAGAAAGCAGTTTTTAAAAATTGCAAAACAGTTCGACCCCGTACGAGTACTTTTCACAAAAATTATGAAGTTTGGTGCACATTCGTACTTACGAGCAAAGGGTCAGAAGTGATCACGTCGAATCGGCTCTATATATTTCTTTTGAAAAGAGCAAAGAGCATGTAAAAAAAAGTAGATTTGGTTAAAAAAATGATGCCAATGGGAATTTTGACTCGTTAAGTCAGATTTTTGAATGACGCTAATGGTAATTAAACGGGCGCCATATATTATAGTTGATCAAAGATTGAATTTTTTAATCTTTGGCACCCTGTATCTCCCACAATTTTCGTCCGATTAAAAAAAAAATTGTAGTTAAGTACTTTGCAGAACATTATCTAAAAAGTGATTTCTGGGTTCTTAAAAATTCAAAAACAAACAAAAAATAGGAAAATGGGTTGTATTTGTATTTCATTTTATAATTTCATTTTATTTTAATATAACCAAGAAAAGAACCCCATGTTTTGGAAAAATTAAATTTTTTGAATTTTTAAAAACCCTGAATGACTTTTTACATAATATTCTGTGAATTACAAAACTAAACTTTTTTTTTAAATCGGACGAAAATTGTAGGAGCTACAGGGTGCCAAAGAATTAAAAAATCAATTTTTGATCAACCAATAATATGTGGCCCGTTTAATTACCATTAGCGTCATTTAAAAATCTGACTTAGCGAGCCAAAATGCCTATTGAAATCATGGTATTAAGCAAATCTACTTTTTTTCACATGTTCTTTTCAAAAAAAATATATAGAGCTGATTCGACGTGATCACCTCAAACCCTTCCTTCGTTAGCTGAACATTTTATGTAATGCAGACTAACTCAAAAAACCGAATTAAAGTCGAGCGTTCAAATAAATTCAAATTTTTTGTAATACAGAATTAGAGTATCTCGCAACATGATATTTATTTTACCTGCGTTGTTGGACCATTATTGGTAACAAAAGTAGTTTTACCCAGTTTTGCCATGTTATAACCAGTTTTACCATGTTATAACCAGTTTTGCCCGTTTGTCCTGGTTAAACCTCGGCAAAGGTGGCAAAACCCGAACCCTGGTTTTAATAAAAAGGAGTCACACACAGAAATATGCCAATAATAACCAAGAAATTATTATATATAGATATATGGGAAATACCAGAGAGTCTATATAGTGCTTCTATATAGCTTTTTAACCGACATATTCCAATTAAATAAAAATTACTACTCTATAATTATACTTGATTTTCTATTAAATTTCCTCATGCTCCCTGCTCCACCGACCACCGATGCCAATACTGATATGTGCACACGAACGAAATCCAAATAAAGAGACCCGGGAAGAGAAAGCGAAAAAAAATAACGGGATTCAGACAAACACCAAATGCTGGTACCCTTCTAGTATTGCCGAACAACTCTGAATAATACAACCTCAAAATTTCAAAACATCCAGAGTTCCAGCTTTGAGTTCATGTAGTAGAAATGAAAATAATTTGGAATTTAAATTTAAAACCCTCCCTACAATTTCAATGTACTTTATACATTGAGCGCATAGGTATGTTTTTTTCTTCAATTCCTGAATGCTGATTGTAATCCTTCATGTTCTCTGGTTTTTTTGTCGTCTCCACATTTATAATAAATCCAACAAATCCAAAGCTATATTTAAGTTGGCAACTAATCAGGAGGAGATTAAGAGAAGAAACTACACAAATTGCACACAAACAAGAAGAAGGGGTATCGATATACCATAATAATATACCGATACCGAGACGAGTGACATATTGCATTACGCCGAAATGGGAAAGACTGAGAAATTGAACGTCTTGTAATGTTTTTTTATATAGGCATAGGTATACTTACATAATTGGAGTATAGCTATAAAATATGACATAACTAAAGAAAACAAAAACAAGAAAAAAAAGGGCAAGAAAATAATTCATATCACGTAATCACGTCCACTTGACGTTGTTGACAAATCCATCAAATCTGCACTCACAAAAGAAAGAAAGATAATTGAAAAGCTACTCTGCGAATACGTAATTGGAATTCCAATCAAATCCAAAACTGAACGGCTCTTTTACTTTACTATAGTACGCAGTCAACTCGGAGATTTGTCAAAAGAGTTTACAAATTTACAGTTTCTTGAACTGCATCTCGCCATACCATAGTCTCAAAAAGAGAACAGAACAGAAGGAAGCTACACAGGGGAAAAAAACTATAAAGGATATAATTAAATTGAGTCTATAAATTTGTAGATTTTAATCAAATCACCATCTATGCGTGTCCTTCAAAGAAACCCAAACTATTGCCAATTAAGATAAACTAAATCAAATGACATATCCAGTAATTTACTCGAGCTGAAAATAATTACTCACATTCTTTGATAAATATAATTAAATGGGTCTAATTACCCAAGCATTTTCAATCAGAGAGTGTAAATACTTTTTGTGTACACTTACTGTTACACAGTCATGAGTGCAAAATATACGACTACCATAAAAAAAAATCTTCACGATTCCAAAAGAACGGCTAAAAAAAACTAGGTAGGTATAGGTGTACATATATCCAATAAATGTTTAGACGAAGAATTTTTGTTTTACTTTAACTACTTGTCAGACTCAAAAAAACTCTCGAGCCGAAATAATTATCCAATGAAACAAAAAAATGAGTACTTCAAACAGACCTATATATTTACTGTACAAAAGTGCTGAAAGTAAAATTTAATCGTATATAAAGAAAGAAATCGTGTAACATAACATGTACAAGTAATTACTAAATAATAGAGATGATAATAATTACAAGATCACGATCATATAAGAATAATTAGAACAATTCTGAATGACATGTTTGATATATTGTGTACTTGTATTAAATAAAAGTTAATAATTATTCATTAAAAAGTATTGGGATTAACCTTCTCTGGCTTTGAGGTAGACGGTGTTTGCAACAATGTTCTCCAGTTCCATGAGTTCCAGGATTGCAACGATCAGGATGGCGGCAGGGGATAATTGACCCCATCCACTCAAGTCCCTCCAACACCCTCAGTATCCATGCAGTTTTGGGATCTTGATGATGACTAAAAAGTTTTTTTTTTTTTAAATTTTGTCGGACCACTTTTATTTTGTCAAGAAAAGAATTCTATTTTTTCCTCTCGTTCTCTACCAACTCAATTTTTTATTTATCCTTTTTTTCCGGACTCCGGTCTACTACTACGGAAACTCCTTTTACCAAGAGCATCTCACTTTTAAAAAACAATTTCGTTGAACTCCCACCACTCGTATCAAACTCGCACTGACGAAGACCAGACTGACACTTCCGTCTCAACTTCAAACTTGACTCTGACTCTGACCGACCGACACGATTCAACATTCAACAGACAGATCGGTAACGGAACTTTAAACGTCCTAAGTCGTAACACTCACAACTCGCACAACACACCTTCCTTTTTTCACAACCAACCGCTACCAACAAATAATGACAAAACAAACAAGAAGAATTAACTTATTAGTCTACTGCAACAAAAACCAAACACGAAACTACACTGACTCAGCTTTCGATTTCCTCTCTGATTTGACTTCCCAGGTCACACAGACACAGACAGTACTCGATGAAAATTCTAAAAATTTGATTTTCCCCAGACACTCATATAACAAGTCACAAACAATCCCCACGATCACGATTATTACGATCCTTAAAGATATATATAATTCTGAATTTTGTTAAATCCCAAACGACAACAGACAGAGACTGTTGATGTTAGTTAGATGATGACTATGTTTATCAAATTACTACGTTACAAGTATTTATTTATTTGTTCACCGCAGAATCTTCTTGAGCTGGATTTATTCGTGTGTAATCTGTAATCTTCTAGTCACGAGTTCTGTTCAGGATTACGAATACCAACAAACAAAGTACCCACTTTCAAACTCAATGAGCAATCAATAGCAAAAATCAACAATCGAATAATAACAGTCAACAACAGATAGTTACCGATTACTTAAGTTTGTAATGAAATAATATTTTTAAAAACATGAATAAAATTGAAATACTGAAATATATTGATTGACTGAGCACTTTTTCCGTTGAACACAATATAATAATTAGCAAAATCCTACGTATGTTCTAAACTAATGGGATTTCAGTGGTTGGTGGTTTGAAAAAAAATAATACGACAAATCGTATAATAATAATAAATAGTCAATAAATTGTATTGTCAATTATTGTGTTAACTATCATCAACGAATCCTCCACAATATGTAAAAATGTATAACGTGGTGAATATTATTAGAGGTTGACAGTCTTGTTGGGTCTTGATTTTTGTTGAACAAATTGAAACCACCCACTAACTCACACTAGTCAGACGATGAATCTGGAGGATCTACAGCGACGATCACGGTCAACTCAACGGTGAACTCTTGAATTCTAACAACAATCAACGAAGGATGAAACTCTAATAATAATTCTCCGCACTCACCTAAATATTTCAAAGTAGCAGGTTCAAAAACTAAAGTTTATTCACTAACTGACTCACTGTACGATCTAAGTAGTCTTTGGCCGTGGGAATTAATTGCCTTGATTTTGATAATGCTTTATAAAAGTAAAGTTGAGAGTTACTTTAAAAGAAGTTTGATTTGAGAAGAGAAGCCCACCCAAGAGAGACAAGAGGAGAACAGAGCAGACGGATTGCTTTGGCTGGTTCTGGTTTCAGCGTCACACACACACTGACGACTCAGGATGGATGGTTTCGTTGGGTTTGGTGGTGTTGGTCTTGGACTGTTTCGTAGAAGAGAGTCCCAATACTCCCAATCCCAGACCAGACCAGTAAAGACTCAAGACCAGAGAAACCAGAGGAATTATACGAATATAGGAGGTAGGTACTTTACTTAGGATATACTCAACACTATTTGACTATTATATTATTATAAGTGCGACTAAAACATCCACTATCCAGAGAGACAGACAACAGGGATAATTTTGTATCTCCCAACAAATCCGATTCTTCAAGCTTGAATTGTCCCAGGCCAAATCCCACACACAGTCTCACACAATTGACAATTCCATTCACTATGCAGTCACTAGTCAGTCTCCTGAATACACAAACCGGAATGACGAATACGGATTCGACCAAGAAGAAGACCACAAACTATAGACAGACAATTAATACAGCTCGGCATAAATCTTTCAAAATACGTTATTTCAAAGAGTCGGGATAGAAATCGAAATGCGGAAGGAAGGAAGGACGCGGTCAGTCCATGGGCATAGGGTACACAGTACAGTTACAGTACACAGTCAGGTCAGGACCATAGGAGCACTCGAAACTTGTAGTAAATTCGTCTTCGTCAGTGAATCGTATCAAAATTGTACATTTTTTTTTCGGATTCGGATTCGGATATTATTATTATATTTTTATATGTATACGCTATACGTAATAAGTACGTTCTTATTCCCGATCAGAGGAATCCCGTCGTCTCGATAGCTTTTTCTCTCTTGTGCTTTTTTGGCCAGATCAGATGGGCCGCGAAGAGAAATAGAGAGACAGAGATAGTTGGAGCTGGAGCTGGAGCTGGAGCTGGATCTGGAGCTGGAGAACTGAATGACTGAGAGGAAGACCCATAGACAGTGGAAGGGGTAGTAGTCGTAATCGTAGTGGTTAGATTTTTCTTCTGGGCTGTGGGTTGTGCCAGTTCAGATCAGACTTGAGGAGAGCAGTTCTGCGGTACGATTCATGGTTCTTCCTTTTCTTCTACTTTATATCTTAAAGACTTTTATCTGTGCAAGTTGGAAGATATTATGGAACTATATAGGCCAAGTCTGTGTACTGTATTATGCATAGTCCTTATAGGCTGTCTCCACCACATCATACGATATAGGCCATAGACAGACATCAGAGAGAGAAGAGTAGTCTTGGAAGTTTCGAAGAAGCAAGTAGATAGATACGGCTGAGGGATATTTAGCAGGTCTTTTGTCTTTTCAAACCCTGGAGTCGGTTTCGGTTTCGGTTTCGGTTTCGGTCTCGGTCTCGGCCTGTAGTGGTAGTGCTGCTGGAACTGGAAGTCTGGAAGTGGGAGCGTATATAGCTCTAGCCGCTATCCTCCTGGAGAGTCTTTCATCTCTCTCTATGGATTCTGCTGGAATAGCAGTAGTAGTAGTGGCTGGAGACTGGGGCTGGCAGATACAGGGCCGGATAATGCAGCCAGCGCTGGCAGCCCCCAGCTGCTTGAATTTCAAAAAACATGGAAATGGAACATTTTGCACTTTTCAAAAATATGTAAAAAGAATATTTTGACTTTTCAAAAACATGCAAAATAAATTTT
>JAQFZE010000155.1:0-36983 GCA_034695245.1 Dicyrtomina saundersi
CGAAATAGGATCCTAGGAAACAAATCTTCCAAATCGACCATCCCGAAACGGGTTGCTGCGAACTGTGGCAGATCTATCATAGTTAGCCAAAGTGGATGTTTTTATGGAAATTTGCATTTTAAGTGTTTAAAATATAATTCCATAATTGCGTCCATGCTTAAAGCAGAATTGGTCCATTTTATTTTGAATCCGAATGTATGTCGGTATGTGAGACAACAACTCACTCATACTCTAAGTGATCTTTAGTAATTAGTAGTAGGGGTACTTTGGTGCTTTGTGTGACAGATCTATACATTCCAGCGTGTTAATAATAATGCAGTGTATACTGGCTTACATACTAAGTATAAGTAGTATAAAGGTTGCATCAAAAAATTCTACTTAGATTGAATTAGGTAATTGTAAATTATACTACATCCGTATTCCGTATTCAGTTTGTATGATCAAAAAATTGATTTTTGTCAGGATGTTAATTTTAATTAGATAATATTACTAACTGAAGATTGCGCAGATTCAAACTGCAATGTACAAACAGGGCTTGGCATTAATGATAAGGATAAGACGGCCATAAAGATATGCATGCTTCTGCGTTCGACACATAAATTATAGTTGCCTTCTTGGTTCAGTCTTCCGCAAATGATTAAAATTATGAATTAAGCCACATACCGACCGGCGAGGCACTGAGTAATTCTGATTGTGTTTTATCTGCTAGTTATTGTTTTTGTTGTATAATTAGATATGCTATTTTATTTTAATATTTTGAATATAAAATATTTACCACACTATACGCTTGTGGCTGCAGGGGTATGTCTGGGGTGGGTACAGCTGAGGTTATTGTTAAGTCCTCGCAGTCTACATCCCTATTTTTGTTTATTTAAGTTTTTGAAAATAGTGGCTATGTAATATTAGTATTAATACTTTAATATAAGAAATCAGTACATGTAATGCAGTATGCAATTCTATTTTCCTATGTTAAACTCAATAAAGATTGTCGGTGTCGATCTTTGTTGTTAATAAGTTTTATTATTCTTTATTGCATGTAAATAGGTGAGGAAAGGAGATAGGTACGTGCGCATACATTGTGTAAGGACGCGAGAGATAATCTTACCGTTACTGAATAAGCTATAGTGGTAAGGCCAGGATAAGGATATTGGTGATAGTAAGGGAGTGGTAGTTGTGCATATTATAAATGTCTGTAGTTATTATTTAGCGATAGCAATGAGAATAGTGTAAGACAGGTAGGTAGTATAAGAAATAAGAACGCTTAGTAAGAATAAGTAGCAAAGTTGTGTGTAGTATGTAATGCAATTAGACGTATCCCTGCTTTGTTATCCAAGATTGCTTATTAAACGAGGTTCGCATTTTCGCATTCGTTGTATTTAATGAGTTAGCGTTCTGCTCGTTTATTATGACTATGACCACGTGCGTCTATGCTCACACTGAGAGACCATCTTTTAAAAATCTACATAATTTCATGCGTAAATGTTATTTATTCGACGGGCCTTAAAGTTTTTTAACCAATATGAGCCTATTGTATTTATTTTGCCAATGGTATATTATAATGGTGCATTATATTTGCATGATCATGATTATGAGGCTGTGGTCCATGCCCCATGCTAAAGTAATCCTACTGCACAATTATACTACACTCAAAATTATATAGGCACTATAGGCAGACACAGATTCTGATGATAATGTAAGATTTGTACATGTGCACTTCCATGTACCTTACTTACAATGTACTTTACATGTGTTTCTTCGTTTGTTGTAGCAAAAAAAGAGTAGTGTTGTAGTTGTTGTAGCTAGCACCGTTCCACCTTTCGCCTCTCTCTCTCTCTCTCTCTTACATTCGTCTGTGTCCTCGTACCTCTCTGCTCTATCCAATTCGTTGGTAATGAGACGACGGAATCCCTCTGTCTCTTCTGTGGCTGTCTGATTCTGTTCTGTGTTAGTGGTAGAAATTCCCCACCAGATATTCTGTACATCGTAAAGTAAAGTGCTTAATACTGCTTGCTTAGATTTTTAAAGTTTGTAGTTTGTTGCAAACAAAGTTTTTTTTCGAGCCTTCCATCAGTTCTGGCTGTCATTGATTATGGTGAGTTGATTGTGTAAAGACGAGGACGTTATTTTCAACGATTGCTTCAGTCCTCTGTCACTTGCCTTTAGAGCTAGACGTGAGCGGAACCACCATTCCAAATGTAATTCATTATCACACACATTTTCTTCTTCTCCTTGTTTGATGTTTGATTGTACAATTTAGTTGAGTATAAGTTGTTATTGTCGTGGTCGTCAAATACAAATGGGAATAGAGTGTTCTTATTTTCGATATTTCATCAACTAAACGACTCTACGCTCTATACTATACTATAGCACATCACAGCGTAACCATAAGGTTGCAATTTTCATCACTGTCAAAACCAATATCAATAATTGTAAGTGAATAGTCAAGTTTGCAATTACTTTACTTTAAAATTTTCGTTGCAATTTGACCATGACTGCGGTGTTAATTATATAATTACATACTGTGATATTAATTTATTCACGTTTCAAAAATTATCATACCTTAACCATTCACCTTAGTAAAGGTAAACTGCGGCAGTGGAAAAAATAATTCTGAACTTGATGTTTGGTATTGTGGTCGGTTCGAGTTCCATTTTCTTACTACATCGTGCTTTTATTTGGAATAATACATTACTCAAAAGTGAAACCACCGTGAGTAAAAGGAGCATCGTGTATGTTAATAATTACTGATAATGTGATTGTGTGATACGTACAGATTTAAGCACTGAAAATTCATAGAGTTTGGATTGTCATTTAAATTTTGAGACAATAGACGAAATCCATTTCAGTTTCTTCCAAAGACAAATAAAAAAGAAAAGATTTTGTCGATCCTGAGTCTGAGGTTGTGCTGGTCAGATGAGAGAGAGCTCATAGTTATTTTCAGTGTGTATTGTTAAATTGTAAAACTAATCCAGATAATGATTTTAGATCACGAACTTGAATTTATAATTTCAGCCTACTTTTATGGATGATTATGAAAAGTATGGAATGAAGACTGCTGTATAGCATGAAAAATACCTACAATTTTGTTATGTGATCTGTTTGTGTCTGCATCCGAACTAGTCAACGCAAACTCTCTGTTGGTGTCTTGGAGTCTTTGTTTTGCTTAAGGCTGTTGATATCCGCCTGGCCGCCGTGCATGCATTTTGGATGTGAATTCCGTATTGTGAAACGCAAAGTGTAAAGTTCTCTTTCTCTGGCGCTGGCCTAAGAACTGGACTGGAACAACTGCCAGTGATTGTGTTTTAAGTTGGCAGGTTTTTAAATTGAAAAAGTGAAAATTTAATCAATTTTGGTAGGTACGAAAAAACGAAAAAAACACACAACTATGTTTTGAATTGAAGATTAAATTAAATTGCTTATATTTTAATACTATTATATGTTATTGGGGGTACATATAGCATTGTGCACGTGTAGGCATTCGAATTTGAATCTATTCTTATGAAATTGAAAAATCATTAGTTTTGAGCTTGCTTGAAGTTCGTTGATTTCTCCTTATTATAGTTATACCCTAATCATCTTTTATAGACACAGAAATTAGGAATAACGGTTTCTGATCCATCTCCACGACATCTTTAAATGGATAAGGAAATAGAGGTTGATTAAACCAGATTGCTTAATTTACTTATTATATTTAGGTTTAGGTTTCGAGTTTGAGAAGAATTGTGATTGTACTGTGTAATGTCGACGTGTGTAGATACTTCTTTTCTCTAGTCGTTCTGTTCTAGTCGTATATCATGGCTGTAAAAGTCGATCTGATGCTGTTTTTATTGTGCAGGTATTGAGAGGTTTAGTTTAAATGTTCAAATGACTTGTGCGCGCGGCATTAAAGCGTGAGAAAACGTTTAATTGTACATGCTTACTTGTATACATACAGAAAGTATAATGTCACTATTTTATGTAGTGAGAGAGCGTTTAATAGAAGACCAACGTCGCACGTTCTAATGAAACGCATGGTTTTTTGTTGTGTGCCCAAAATCGAGAACAGGATGTGCTACATTAGGCTTAACTGGTATTCCTCTCGATGTAATGAGTTTACTCGTTTTAACTTAAGAGTATCAACATCATAACATAACGAGATGCTCAAGCTTTAATAAAGTTATCTATTCTGTATAGACATTTTGAAATGAGAAGGCGTTCGCATTCTCTGCATATATTCATTTTTGAAATACACTCGAAACTTTAACTTTCATATTTTTGTATGTGCTTAAATAGTATAATATTATATATGCACCGGATAATTACTCATTATTTGTCTTCTGCAATTTTTCAAGAATAACTTCGAATTGAAATTTGAATTCAGCTTTTTTTTTAACTTGACTTTACATAGGGTTGTTTGCTATCTGTGCGGACAATGAGTACAAAGCTCTTATACCTCCCGAAGTCTTTTTTTTTTTTTACTTTCTACAGATATGCTCTGCTTTCGTGCATCCTTTGTATCGGTTTCGGTTGCAACAAAGTAATTATGATAATAATGTTGTTTAATGTAACAGTTTCTGACTACAACTAATAATGTGTATTATATATTATGTATAAATGTGTTCATATTGTGTATTGACCTGCGCATCCGGTCTCTTACTAAATAACACTTGGAAACAATGACATAATTTAAGGTGCAATACAGGGTAATGTGAATCGTAATAGTAGGGAAGTAAGGCAAGCGATGGTATAGGACTATGGCCAAGATTAAGAAACGTATTTCTCTGAGCTAATAATCTATTGTTTATAATCATTATCATCCTACTTTAGTCACAGCTAATTTATGCTGTCGCCCATCGCCAAAGTCGTGACAAGAGACATTACCTAGTTATGCTCACGTAAGTACCTATGTAAAGTATACTATACGTTCGAGTTTTTTGCTGTATTATTTTTCCTATTGCGATGTATGGTATAGTAGTTCGACGATTCCTTTTCGCCTGTCACGTTGTTTATGCCCTCGAGGAGTATTCTCACTAGTCAGTTTGACTTAATTCCTTGATCTTGAGTTTTGAGACCTGTCTAAAGTCTAGCAATGAGATGAGGTAGATGCTTGTGGACTAGCAATGATAATTTGAATGTTTAAAAACAGCATATTATATTGGGATTTACTCTGGAGATGTTGTAACTGTTTATAATTATTATTTTCTTGAATACTGAATATAATGGTCTCCATCGAAATGAAAATAGTAAACAAGGAATATAATTGAGTGCGGCATTTATGGTGTATTAATTAGGATGATGTGAAGTCATTGGCAATTGTAGTAGGTACCTACCTCAATAGGTAAGTACCTATGTACTAAGGGGCGTTCTGTCTCTGTATAATTTTCTTACGTAATTGTTACTGTGCTTGTGTACTTGCAGGTTGTAGAGGAATTAAAGCACTGAGATGCATTTGGTAAATAAAATGCAGGATAAATTGTCTAAATCAATCTAATAAAATTAAGTTTTGTGTATTAATAATTGCAATTGGGAATAAGAGGCATGAGTTTACTGGTGTCATTTTCATTGCGAAATTGAAAGACAGAGCTGGGAGTTGAGAGTTGGATTTGGTGGATAAGTACCAACATGTAACTAGTATTGCATTATACGAGTGTAATATAATAAAGTGATTCAATTATTAGCATGAACTTTGTACACTGCATCCAGATAAATGTTGCTAAGTTATAGTAGGTAACGTTGTATGAATTGTTTCTGCGAGTAGACACCCAGCCCTACAATAATTGAATTTACGCTTGTAGTAACATGTTTTTATACGCATCCGTTGTAGATCATGCCAAGCTTTGCTTCTATTATTGTGTGCTTTCTAATTGTATTATATTCTACACTTGTACCTTCATACTTCGTGCCGCGATGCATAACTACAGAACTGTACATACATTGGAAATAGGTGTAATCTAGTGATCATAGATATACCAAGTAATATAAATAAAATGTATGCGGCTAAACCTGGAAGTCAAACTAAATGATATGGTGCACACTGCACAGCACATACAGAACAGAAGTCACAAAAAGAGGTGAACAAAAAAACATATGAGAAGAGCATAGCGAATGTAAATGTGTACATCTCAATTCGCAAAGAGACTCGCTTCCTTTTCCTGGCCTGGGTTTATAAAAAGCATTAGAATTCTTGAGGCCAAAGGCTCGTCAATTTGTGTCTGTCCTATTTTCAGATATAATACTCATGCTTTAAAATTGATATTGAGATCGGGATTTTGACAGTAACATTGTACTTAAGTATTTGCTCTGTTTGATTAAAAAAAGTACATTTGACGTCTATGGCTTACAAGAATATAATATGAGATCTGTTTTTGCTTTGTAACGAAAACTTGTAAAGAGTTATAGCCATAGCATTGCAAAAATAAAGGCAGTAATAGAATAGTAGTAAAAAAAATTGAAACTACGGTCTAAGGACGTAAATAGCTTTCAATTATCTTCAATTTTTGATATACTCGCAAAGCCATTAGAAAACATTCTGCGTGCATGTGATCGTATAGCCTACAAGGCAGCAATACCCTTGAAAATATATATCTGTAGAATTAGCCGTGGCTTGTGCCCAGAGTGTGTCGGACTCGGAGACTCGATCTACAGCTTGGATTCAAATTTGAATTTGAGCTACTTTTAAATAAAGCAAAGTTTATACTGGGATGTTACCGCAGACCGCAGTTTACTTTTTTTTACTATAATTTTATCAATTTATAAGTTCTCAAGTTCTCAACAACATTCTGTTGTCAGTACCCGTATTTATATTATGATGATCTAATGGTTAGATTGGAAGTTCGTGACTCTCTCATCATTTTAAACCCTAAATAAAATATAACTGCCTTTCTTAGTTCTTTCTAGTTGTTCTATGTAACTTGAGTTCTAGTTCAGCAGGCTAAATGATGCATGTGTAAAATAATACTAACGAGTACAGTGAGTCGCTGTAGTCGAGAGATAAAGAGAGATTCTCATATTTTGACAACTCATAATCACAGTAGTTCTAATTTGGTAGCTACATCAACTTTTACACATCGAATAAAAGAATTAATGCGAATAATGGTGTTACCAGTTACACTGGTACAAGTTTATTTAGTTTAGCTATTTAAGCTCTGTATTTAAAAATTGACGGTCCACATCTCATTTTCCTTATTTTCTTATGCCTGCGTACCTGTGCAATTATCGCCACTAATACAGGTGGGCATACCTAAATGTTTATGCATTATGCATTGATAGACCATTTAGTAATGTGTTACATTACATATTATTATAATTATATTATGTGTGTAAGTATACCATATACGTCGCATTGTATCTATTTACGTGCGATTAATTATCATCATAAATCTTAACGTTTTATTGTCCTTTGACTGCGGTTTTGGTAGCAGTCAAATGACTTTACTGTGCATGAAGAATGTAAATGTATGCAGTGTTCGTCATTATGTTTGATGTACTTGCGTGTTTTGGTGTATCAGCAGGAGCGGAAAATAATTAATAATCAACACAAAGTGGCATCGCACTGAGGTTTTTGTTTTGTGTGGTGGTCTATCGAGTCTACTTATGTAGAATTCAAGATTCGAGAATTCTAGTGATGTGTACACTAGTGCTTCTTTATGGGGAAATGATTGTTTGTTGTTATTGTCTTGTCATATTTTATTGTGATGACCCTCTGCACTCTATCCACACATTCTGACATAGTAATATTATAACCGAGTGTTGCGTGTAAATGTGGATTAATGAGTTGTAAGTAGCACAGGAAAAAGTGAACTAATTTCTAGTTGTTTTAGGTAAGTATAGTTTTTTGTCATATTTGATCTTATTGGATGAACTGGGTCTTCGTATTCAGACTTCTTTGCCTCAATCTAAATCTGAGAAGAGTTGCGTGTTCTTTTTGTTGTTTGGTAAGACATAAGGCAGGACAAGAAGGTGAAAAAGCATTTAGGGAGAGACGAGATCATTATTGTTCTGTTTGACTTGTGTGACTAGTATAGGTACAGGTAGTAACGGTAACATCATACTATGCCATCATTGCCATTGCTATGGGTTGAAGATTTAAGCTTGTTTCGAATCTTGATGTATCAGTCTAATCGCTAGTTTATGTCCCTGGCAGTCGTTCCCATTGCAAACTGTACTTCTTACGTGTAGTAATAGTTAATGATAATACTAGTCTAACGCCTTCATGATAGGTTGATATTGTTTTATTTATTATGCAATTATAGAGGGACATCAGATGTCCAGGGGGCCGCATCTCGCCCTGGTAGAAATGAGATCCTTTCATTCACATGTCATATAAGTACCGCATATTTCCAAATAGTAGACCCAAGCAGTGTTGCACGGAGGCCCTTTCTATCAGAGAATCAGAACTTCCGCAATTTGCAAATAATGCGTAATCTGAAATACTCTTCGTTTTATTTTTTATTTCCACAACCATATGGATTTAAATTAAGTAAATAAGCAAAAACAACAAGCAAAACTGAATCAGCATAATAAATGCTATTTTCTTGCTACTAAAGCCATATCTACGTTTACTATGAAAGATCCGCCTACTATTAGCGACCGGAATTTTGCTCAAACTCAGATCTTTTTAGCTCGCTTACTATTGGTTACGCCACGCGTGTACTAAACGAGCTTACTAAATAAAAATATACGGTAGGTGTACTTACTTATTTGTAGATACAAATATTATTAAGAGTAGAATTGGATGATATTCGGCGTTTGGTTCTTGTCTTCTTTCTTTGGCTTTCAGAAAGAGGTGTATTTAGTTTGAGAAGTTGTGAATCTGTATCGATTCTTGCAACCTTATTAGTAATGTGTTTGTTATGAAGCTAGCAGGTCCGGGAGGTCATAAAAAGTTGTTTTAGTTTTGCGTGGTGGTGGTGGAAGTGGAGATTTCGGGTGTGCTTCTAATTGCATACATCTATCTTTATCCTCCAGCTATGCTTCCATTTGTAATAGTTTAATCACGACATCATCAAGTCATTAAACTTGCTGTCCTATCTGCACCTTGAAGTTTTCTCCTACATTGAGGTATAGAGTGTTATAGTACTCGTACTCACATTTCAGGTGTTCATGCAAACCATTGCTAGTTGCAGTTGAAATTGAAACGCGCATGTTTGGAAACCGTTTAGGGTACGTTAACGGTTATGAGCTTAAGTCTGTACTCCTCTGCACATGCTTTCAATTACAAAAGAATATATCTGGCTGTTTGTTTTTGTTATATTTTGGCAAATTTGATTCCCCATAAAAGGATCATAATTGTATTTTATTATTGTTGTTGGTGGTGGATTTGACGATGAGGAAATCATTTATCTTTCTTCTGATGTGTATCTACATTGTATGGTTATTACATTCCTAGAACCTACGAATCAATTCACATACGTACTGTAGACAATTTTTTCAAATTTTTATGAGTTAGTAGTGTTATACAATTATCATTATTTAGGCATAGTCTGGCTCTACTTATAGTTAATAAAATTTGCGTAGACAGCTTAGGTGAGGACAAACAATATACAACAGCAAATTGACTGAATTGAAAAGATATGTGGTTTAATTTTGTCTGGACAAGCAAACGCAAACCAAGCAGGTTGCAAGTTTCGTTCATTTCCTAGTGTCAACATCAATAAACAACATTGTTTTTCGTGTTCTATCTCGATTACACATCAGTGATATCAGCTATCACACGAAAACATTGTTTACTCGTGCATATGCACTGTGTAGCTCATGTTGTATTGTATGTGTCTCTGAGGCACGTGTATGTATGTTGACGGAATATGTTCTTGTTACTGAGGGAATTACAGTGAATGTATGATTCTTTACAAAACTGAAATAAAACGTAAATAATAAAAAAGCCTGAACTTGAAATATTTATTATGTTCTAACGAGTAGCAATGCTAGAACACTAGTCAGCAGTTCAGGTTCAGATGCAGATTTCAAATTTCAAAGCATTGAAATTTAATGAATGACACTACATTTCTAGACCAAAACAGGAAGGAACTTCCGGAACTTGAACTTGATATGGATATAGTGCTAAAAAATAAGCTAAATAAAAATAAGTCCATTAATTTTCAGTATAATGTGTCTTCTTAGAGAAAAATTGGAATTACTAAATTCGAAAAGTAGAGAATACATTACCTAGTGTATGTGTTTCAAACATCCGTTTTTTTTAATTACAATTATTCGACAATATAAATTGTTTTTTCCTGATTTTCAATATTACTTCAGTTTCTACGCTTTAAGGGTGCACGAGGCAGAACATTGATACTAGTACCAGCACAAATTCTAAATACTGCAATGCAAATATGAGCATATTTTAAACTATCACTTTATGTATATATATTTCAGTTGTTGCGGACAGACTGTACTGTGGTTAGGTTAAAGCGTAGTATCGTACTGAATTATATTTACTATAGTGTATACATTTATCTAACAGCTTTAGTGAAATATGGCTCCATTCTATTATAAAGTATTCGGTGAAAAGGGATATTGATATGGGATGAAACCATATCACCTAGGTACCTATCTACATATAATTGTTACACGGATGTGCTAATTTCTGTCGCTTGTTGAACATTCGCTACCGGTTGGATGGATTTTTTAGATGTATATCACGGTTACCTACACCCTCATAGGGATGAAACATAGCCGGAGTTGCGATTTTTTTTCAAGAGCTTCAAAACGACGTATCGTATGTTTAATTACGATAAGCGCTTTAGAAAATTTGATAAATTAAGTAGGTATGCATAATACAGGTAAAGAGAGAAATAATAATCAATTTTGAATGATTTCAATTGCAAGTTGGCATCTAATCGGTTTTACTTTCTACAACCTTAATTTCTGCAGTATACCTTTAGTGCTACCATTTTCCCGACGAACATAGCCCCCGTCGAACATTGATCCGACGAGACAGGGCGTCACCGTAGAGCAGAACTAATTTGACTTTTTTCTAGGCTGGGAGACTTTAAAAATATTTCATTTCAACAAAATATTATTAATCACACAAACATTGGAAATGTGAATTAATTTTGGTTGCATTCAGTTTCAATCGGAGTACGAAAAATAAATTGCAGCCTTGAAATTGAATTTCATTAGAGATGTTATTGGTTCCGTCCAGTCGCAGTCGTAGTAAAACGCTGTGCTTATTGGAAATCTGCTCTGAAACAAAATCTGCATAATTGTGCATATTATGAACCTATACAGAATAGATATATGTGCACCTAAATACTTTAATTTTTTCAGATCAGCTCAGCATCAGCATATAATTATTCCTGTAGCTCGTTTGGAAAGGGTTCTTTCTTTTTGTCTGCCAAAGGCCACATTTTGTAGTGTCAAATAAAATATCTGTCTGTCTATACGGCATAGTAGTTAGTAACGTAAATAGTACCGTAATAAACCCACCGTAAATGGTCCAGTAGTACCCCCCTTGCCTTGGCAACTCAAATACCTCTCAGCAAACGGCCCAATGCTGAAGCATACGAAAACCTCTAGTACTGCTAGAGACTCGCCTTCATAAATATAAATATACAAGGTGAATATTTATGTATGTATTGCAATATACGAATGGATAATTTGAGTATTTCCGGTATGTCAGATTTATTCAAGTTTGATCTTCAGACATTATTATAGTTGTTGTGCTATATAAATACAGAGGCAGCTGGATCTGATCGAATGCTTAAAATGAATTTTGTGAATTTTAAAACCCTAGTAGTCGGCCCGACTCTACAGCTCTTTAAATTATTATATTCCAACCTTTCAGATAACAAAAGCTCATAAATTAAGTGGCACTACTGGGTCTATACATATTATTATATAGTCTGTATGTTCCTACAAAATATTGAACTTGTGTGGCGTATTCGCAAACATTATCAAGGTCAAATGTAAAATAAGCGAGCCCGATTCGCATCTTGGCTTGGAGTTTTGAGCTGCTGAAATAGTATACTTTTTTGTGCTTAAATACATCAGTGTAGTTGTATGTTTGCAATGTAAAAGAAGGTGAGACTCCTAGTGAGACTAGGAGTTTGTTGCTCATATGAATTTGTACGAATGCCAGTTCAACTCTCCACATTTAGAGTTAAAATTTATTATCGTTTTGGCTGATATTGTCATAATGCTGCTCTATGTTTATTTTAAGTAAAATGGTATCCATGCCTAAACAAATATAGTTGTATGTAATTAGTGTTGTGCTGTTAAATGCTGTCTCCGAAAATTCCCATGATTTTGACTCCCTCACCCCTTGTTTACGTTGGCATTGCGCTGTATGACATTGGACAGTGGTAATAATACCATTATTGATGACTATGAGAGGCATTGAATATACTGACAGCCGTTAAAGGCTGTTATTGAAAATAGTTAAAATTTATGGCATGTAAATGTATCATTAATTGTATCGTTTTGCTTTTTTTTGTAGTTTATGTAATGTTTCTGTTAAAAAGTGACACGTATGTGTCTGTTGTCTGCACTTGCACTTTTATGCTCATGCTGTAGTAACTGGGGGGTTCAGAATTTGCTCTTGAACGTTCGTTTCGTTTTCGTATTCTTGTTTCTATCGGCGCTGCTCTGTAATGTACCGTATATCTTCCAATAAACCACCCGTGGTCTATTTCAAAAAACATAATTCTGGCCCGCGGTCTATTGGGAACCCGCGGTCTAATGGAGACACGCGGTTTAATGGAAGCTATAAGGTAACCTATGTAGTGTCGTCCATCTCCCTAGTCCTACACCATGGTTTATATTTAACATGTAGTTTTATGGTAGCCAGCAGCAGCGATCACAGTGCTAATGGAGCAATGAGTTATACAACAAATTAATTGCGACCCTTTATTACCCCGGACATTTTCCCCCCTAGCAGTAACCCCGGGTATCCCCACCCCAACACTAAAATTAAATAATTAAATATTTTAAAGTACGTACTGCTGGGGTAACCGAAAGTGCTAGTCGGCAAGGATAAAGTTTCCATTTGGGTTACCCCAGCAGTACGTACTTTAACCTGCAATATTTGCATTAGTTTCTCAGAATATGCACCTTAACACGACAGCATAATAATACATAGCATTAGATTAATTTTAGTGTTGGGGGAAATGTCCGGGGTTACTGCTAGGAGGGAAGATGTCCGTATACCCAGTTTATAATTATGCATACTGTTATAATCGATAGTATTGCTGTTATGTATTTACTGTTTTAAATGTATACTAAACGTCAGCTTAATTTCATATGATGTATTGTTATGAAGCCTAGTCGTGGATGATTTTGTCCATTATTATTTATGTATACAAAAAAAATGAACGATAAACATTATTATAATTGAAGTCGTTATTGGGTTGATAATTGATATAATTTAAAAAACAGTAAGAATGCTAATACCATCAAGTAGAAAAAAACAAGTGTGCAGTGTGGCGTATACATATATGTATATATGTGACGCTAGAAAAATCCATTAAATGTAATGTTCAACAATGTCGATTGTTGTTTGTAGTCTCTAGTTAGGTGGGTTATTTTCCTGAAGCCACTCCCGATTCTTTCTGGTTTTAGTTTCATATGTAAAGTAATCTTGCACGAAAAATAATAAATTACACAACTTTATAAACTGATGGAAAGAAGACGGAAAAGAAAAATTCAGTTAAAATGCATTACTGCATAACATTTTATGATTGTTAATTAAATATAGTCTAGTGTGTGAAGACAGTTGCAGTTGTGTAAATTAAATATGGAAATATCTATAATTTAAATAGTAATATAGTTTAGTCGTTAGCCAATGACGGGACTTGATTCTTAAGTGAAAGTAATAATATAATGTTCTTGTTCTCTTTCAGTTATGTTAAAAGAAAGCTAAGTAAAAGTTCCAGTGCCAACTCCATGATGATGTCACCAGAGTCTGACGTAAATTTATTTCAGAAGGGGAAAATGAATCGAACTAGCATCGCAGACAAAATTGCAGCGTTACAAACGAACAGTGACATTGGCTGGAAGAAGAGAGTCACTAAAGTTAATCCAGACAAAGAGAAGATTATGCCAACGGATCAGAATGATAATGTGGAGCTTAGGAGAAATAATAAGGTATTGATTTTTTTATGGCAGGTCCAAGTAAGTATATTAGTTATGCCACCTAAAAATAAAATTTTGTGTTCTGAACTGAACGATGAGAAAAATTCATGGATTCGAAATTCGGTAGCTTTGTATAATTACAGTCAACTTTTAACTTACAAGTAAGTATCAGTTAGCTATAAATTATATTTCGTTACCTCTTATCCTCAGGAAGAAATATAATTTTAACTAAAATTAGGTAAATGTATTGCTGTAGTTAAAATTCTATTTCTTTCGTCGGATCTTCAGTAACTTCATATAATTACAGTCAGCCTACAACTTACAAGTAGGTATCAGTTAACTATAAATTAATGTTGATGCAATTGTTGCAATATTTAATTTGCATCAGTCTGTTATTATTCTCATTCAATTTTTTCGAACTGGCAAGAATGTAAATACTGTTGAATATTTAGTTTTAAAATGTATTGTTCTTGTAAAGGAATTCAAGGGCATCGCAAGTAGACTGAATCAATTGGAGAGTTCGCAGGATTCGTGGAAAAAACGTGTTGGGGAGAATGATGCCAACATCTTCACTGTCCAAGGGAGATTGGAAAAAGCCGGTAAAATTGTAAAGACCATAGAAGGACCGGCCATTCCTCTTCAAGACATTAAAGTCAAGGGCTTAAAAGTTCTCACTCCACTTCGGTTTCGGAATAAAACTGTGGAAGCGTCCGACGATAGCAGCAATAGTCCCACGTCTGAAGATGCTCAAGAAAATTGCGATGTTCTCAAAACACCGACGAAAGGAATTCAGGATGGCTCACCCAAGCGTCACAAGCAACTGTCTCGTAAGTAAATAAAATTACATTTTTTGTATTATTGATTAACAAAAAATCCGGTAAATTATGTAGATAGGTAGGAACAAATTGGTGGTCTCATTTTAAATTATTGTATCATGCCATTACTCAAAATACAAACCTAACGTCAAACCAATTTGCATAGTTTTAGAAATGCAAAAAAAAAGTAAAAGGTATCTTGAAAGATGGTACATAATATTTTTTTATAAAAACTTTAAATTTCCCCCCTGAAATGAGTTGTAAATAATATATAGGATCAAACACAACATCCGGTGAATCTTCGGAAGAAGAAAAAGTGACGAGATCGATAAGTCGAAATGATAATGAAACATTCTCCGTCTTTTTCACTCCAATGCTTCAGTCTGAAATGGTTTCTTCGTCCAAATTTAGCAAGATATCAACAGCGACTTACAGTGTACAAATTGAGGACTCATCGTTCAATGCAATCCAGGTAGAACGGAGACAGCTGTTAGGAATGCGGAGAAATGTGAAAGCTCCGCGAAATCATACAAATGTAAAAAACCCTGTCAAGTCTCTTGCTCTACGAATCCAGGAACAGTCATATGCGGAATTGAGCCCACAAGTTAGAGAGAAAGAGATGAAGAAGCGTGTTCAGATTGAAAACCGTATGTGATTAAATTCATTTTTTTAAAATAATTTTTCGTAACTTTGTTATTAAATTTTGTTAGTGTGTAAATGTATTTACTTGATTGATTTTAAGTTTTAAACTAACACTGTAGTTTATTTGTACTTTTCATAAATAATTTAGTCACCAAATAATATTCTGAACTTTCCGTGATACTTTTATTCTAGTTATTAATAGTTTAGTAAAGGCTGAATCTGTGATTTTATTTTTGTATTTCGTTTTTTATTCTGATTGTTTTATTCTATTTATTTTTGTAAAAGCTAACTCTACTGCATTCTTTATGGGTCGTATAGTATAGCATGTTGATGTCTTTGTATGTAATCAGTAAGCATTGGAGTATAGATACTATCTGTGAATTAATTTATTGATTTTCTTTCTGCAAAAAATGATGCTATGTTCTGTTTTTAGTCCTGACTGTGTATCTGTTTCTTCTGTATGTAATGCACTATCGAGTATCAAGTATCAGCGTATCTGTATATTATATACGGATGTACTGTGCAGTGTCCATTATTTTTGGCTTCTATTCACAATAAAACGACTATATATTTACATTGTACGTGAAATGACATAGCTTATTAACATAAAAACTGATTAACTATCTCTGACTAACGATAACGACATGCATGGTTTGACAAAGGTGAACTTCGTACTGCGTGAAAAGAATATTGTTTACTGTGCAACGTTTCGATTTCCATTCGATTAAGTAAGTAGATCCATTTCAAGACGATTGACAATTTAAGTATAGATTTTGCAATAATTTAAGCTTGTTATGCTTTGCAAAACTAGCATTCCTCGCTTCTTACTTCGTGTGCTCAGCTATCCATGCTGCAAGCGAAAGTTCTTTCACGGAAGGGTACCCTTACGCGGCGCTCTTCTGTATGTATAATGTAGTATCTCGTTATTCTAGTTATTTTTTGTGCTACTTTGCTTAGTGTCAGAGTTAATAATTTTTTATTATTTTATTTGTGTTTTTCTATATTGGTTAGTGGTGTACAATACTATAATTATATTTGTTACATGGTGGCTTTATTTCTTCACAAAAGTAGAACAAGAATACTATATATATGCATGCTGAGTGGCACTCCTTAGTTTGAAGATTAACCTGCCATCATTGTTTCAATATTTGAATGTTAAATGGCATTTTGCGCTCTTACGGAGATGTGATATTGTGATCTTATAAAATGCACATAGTAAACACTACTGAATATATACACCAATTAGATCCTTCAACAAAATTCGTAGTAATTTTGAATACTATAATTACGGTAAAAATTGCAAACGAAATCGACTTTGTAGCTAAATTGTCAGGAATTAAAGGCCAATACCGAAGCTAATTGTAGTAAAGTAAAACGCTTGAGTGAACACTTGTGCTGAATTGCTAGATAGTGGCTTGGTGAAAGGTAGAATACTATAAATTTGCGTGCGTATAAATATATAATGATATATGTGTATGTAGTGGCAAAAAATGCTCATCTGTCTGTGGAGGCACTAGCTGGCTTAGCAAGCAAAGAAGATTTTACGGCAGTGAAGCTCAAGAAGGCTGGGAACGAACTAAATAAAAAGGAGTATCCTCATCCCATGTTAATTCGCATAAAGGGAAAACGTCAAGTGCAAACGAGATTAGTACCACCGGAAGTTAAGAGTATAAGTTCAGGGGATAATTACATCCTCGTCACAGCCAATAAGGTGATTTATTATTATTCGATTACCAAAACCAATGTGACGAGATTTATCATCAATTAATATCATACGTAGCATCGATTTTCATGGTTTTTATTTTTTTCTGTAATATATGATTCCTGGTTACATAGATGTACCAGTTTATTGGAGAATACTCAAATCGTTTGGAAAGAGCAAAAATTGCGGATGTTGTCAGTCACATAGCCCAAAAAAAAGACTTGGGATGTCGCATTTCATCGATGGCGGAAGTAGTGACGTTGGAAGAGCCTTTGTTAAGTTTAGGTCGTGATAGGCAGCAGTTTTTTGAAATACTAGGTGGTGGGGACATGCCGGAAGCAAATGACTTAGGTGACGAATTGGATGAAGCATACGAGTTTGGAGTTGTCACGACAAATCGGGTTTTCGAAATTAATGAAATCAAGGAAGAATTGGTTCCGCTTTTGGAAGCGGGTGGATGGGGAAGCCAACCCAGGCATTCTCTACTCCAAGATGACAAGGTGAGAATCAGCAGCTCAATTAGTTTCATAAGAATCTTTATTTTTTAAATGTGGCTGTCAGTGCCTTGTCTGATCTTTAGTAAAAGAAAATGTTTACTTTGTATTTAAAGGTTTTAGTGTTTGACTTTGGATCTGAAATATATGTTTGGTCGGGGTCCAAATCTGACCCGTCATTGAAAAAGATTGGTTATCGCTTAGCAAAAGGACTATATGAAGGTGCCTATAGTTATGTGGATGTAGAACCATGCTGTTGCCCAATAGTTAATTCTATAGAGGGATCTCAGAGACCGAGTTGGACTTTTATTAAGAAAATAAATCAGCACATGGAGCCCATTTTATTTATTGAAAAATTCTTTGATTGGCCGGATGACTCCGGAAGATTGATTAAAGTTCAGCAGAAAAGAACCAGCGACAGCTCGGTAAGTCAGGAATTGTATATAAATAATTATATAACAAATTTTCCTTAAAGATAAACTTATCGTTTTGATAACATTATGTCCGGTTACGTGCGATATTTTGCGTTAAAATATCAGATTTGTGGTTTCAAGTTTTACAATCCATGATTTACCATATAAAAACGATGTTATGATTTTTAGCAAAAGGAAGCAAGTTATAATTTCAAAGCATGCAATGTTGAAGAAATGGTTGCATCGGTGACGAACATTCCGGACCCAGGCTTAGAGTTAGAAGGTTTTGATGTCGGCCGAGGACTAGAAATTCACAACAGCGAAGTAAGCGTTATACAAATTGGGGCGAATAGCTACAAATACTTTTTTATGTTTTTAATGAGTAAGTACTTTCAATTATTTTAGTGATTTATACTACTTTTATTTTATAAACTATTTGAAATTTATATTTCAGGACCGACGGACCTTCACTATCACTAATTTAGATGTGAAAGCTTGGAATATATCGGAATTTTCAAAGTCGGACGTAGAAGAGTCATCATTGGGCCAGTTTTATTCGGAAGAAACCTATGTAATTCGATGGCAGTTCAGCGTAACTCAAATAGGCAGGGATCTGAAAGGAAATAAATCCAGACATGCGGGAGTTTTAGGCAGAGAACGTTGTACTTACTTCTTTTGGCAAGGAAAGCAATCAAAAATCACGGAGCAAGGAACATCAGCACTCATGACGGTCGAACTTGACCAGGAGAAAGGCCCTCAAGTAAGCAATTACTATCATCTCATTTTAATTTCATTATATACGATTTATTAATATTTGATTAAATTTTTAAGATACAAGATTAAGATTAGATTCTTAAAAATAGATCATAAATAACATCGTTTACTTTAGGTCAGAATTGAACAAGGGCGAGAACCACCTGCGTTTCTATCAAGGTTTAATGGACTTATGTTTGTACATTTGGGGTGTAGAGAAGCCCCTCTGAAAGGTAAAGGTGGATGTAACTTGTTTGCATAAATATATAATGTAAATGTAAGAGTACTTTTCATTTTATTACAATGTGCATGTACTACTTGCTTTAAAGGCCTCGGCGGCGTTGGTCTCTTTGGGACCGAACCCCTGTTAGATAATAATAATAATAATAATAATAATACTACTTGCTAAACTGTGAAGATTTTTTTATTAAATTACGCAGATGCAAAGCTTTACGTCACAATGGGAGCGTGCGAATCCGAAGGCCACTTCATTGAAGTACAGTGCGAAGCTAATTCTTTTAGAAGTTTAGGGTCCTTTATCTTAGTCGATTTTGTTAAAGGACGAATTTATCTATGGCACGGAAGTCTATCCACAGAAGTTACCCGAAAGGTACAATTTTATTGATGAAATCAGTGCATATTTACTGCATACAATTATAAGTCTAATTGAGGGTACTCGTGGTTCCGTGGCTTTGAAGGCGATCATTTGCATAAGGATTGCCAGTGACCCTTCCGAACACGGTGTTCTACAGTCATGTACACGTACTATTGAGGCAAGTAAAAGTAAAAAGAAATAAAAATATTGGCGGGGATTGGGGATGATGAGTACAGATAGGTCGCTGCGGCAGGGGGCGATTATGGCGCTCAAAGTTTCAAAGAACATCATCCACATGCACGGTAGTGCTATCAAAAATGAGACCTCTGTTGTCCCCTCAGCGGAATTGTAATTACCATATATGACCGACCGAATAAGGGCCGGGTCTCAAATAACCTTAGGGCTGACGGTCCAAAAAATGTAATATTCATCAGGGGCTCAAATAAGCGCTGGGTTATAAATAACCCCTAGGCATAGTAGCAGTACTGTAAAACATGTTTGAAATAGCTGAATGATAATGGAATCACATTTTGGTGAAAAGTTATCTGTGCTATATAGTAATAATAATAATAATAATAATAATTTACTCATTGAGTCGATTTGGCCGCAGCCCATACAACATTCTTTGATTTTTACAGAAAACGTTAAATACAAAATAGATTGATTGATCCTTGGTAGAATTTATATTAGGTATTCGGTAATATCTCTGCTAAATATTATTTTGTCATTTAATTTTAAAAAAAAAGTTTGTTTTAGACAATTGTGATGAATTCGTTTCATTTTTTGACCGTTAACTTTAAAAATTTAATGACGCGCTGAGCTCAAATAAGCGTCTGGCTGTAACTCCAAAAGAAATTAATAAGCACCAGGGCTCTAATTCGTACACATACGGTATTTCTTTATTATCCGTACTCAAGCCGTGTCGCTGCTCCGAGACAACTTTTCGAATGCACGTGATGAGCATATGATATAACACGGTATGGAATTAAATTAGAGATAAAGAGCAGAGAAGGGGGACGGTGGTTCAGACCTTTTGATTTGACATTAATTTTCACATAATTTTCGCAGTTCTTATCTGCAGCAACACCAAAAACTTACGACCATGCCACCTGTCACCTATATAGGGTTGGTAATGCCCAGAATCATCCTCTATAGGAACTGCGCTATTATGCTTTACGACGCGACGATTGAATTGATCGTGTGTGTCTGGCTTATGGCGTGTAGCACCCATTGTCGCCGGTTTAGCATGTTTATTTAATAGGTTGTTGTTAGTATTATTACAGTTGAAGAGATCATCTCCTGGAGAGAAATTAAATCTATTACTCGCAAGCGCTGATTCAAAAAATCTTAGTCGTAGATGTATATCACTTCGAAATTTAATTTTGAAATGCAGTTTAAAAATTATGAGTTGTCGTTTTAGAGGGTCATGTCCTTCATCTGTAAGAAAGTCGTGTGCAATGTTACTTTCATGGTATAATCTCGAATCAATACAACAGTATCAGTATAGTTAAGCAAACTGCAATGTTTATATATGTATGCTTGCGGCGCATATAAACAATGATATAATTTATTAAATATAATTTGAAGTCCACAGTAAGTGGCATTACTTATTAAGGAATTTGTATGGAAAATATTTTAAATGCTTGTAATGTGAATTTCAGATTGCATGCCATGGAGCAAAGAATATTGTTGAAGCTCCTGATCGTTACTTAAATTTTCATGGGGCATTCCGACTGATCGAATTAGAGGAAGGGGCAGAAAATCAAGCTTTCTTCAGTTGTTTGGATGTTCCTAACAAAATACAGTGGACTGAGTCATATGTCTCGTTGAAAGAATTAAAACAAGAGGATTATGCGGAAGTAAGTGTGTTTGCATTTAGTAGCTTGCAAGGTTCTTTTGAAGCTAATCCTGTTCTCAGCGTAAAACGAAAATTGGGATCACCGGAAGCTTTTCCTGTTCTTCAAGAAGAACTGTATTGTGCTCAACAACCAAGTAAGTTTGTTCGTAAACGAAGTCATTTAATTTTGATATATATTCAGTCATCCTTGTCGTATCATTATTTTTTTTAAGCGGGCACTGTTGTAGCACTCGTATCGTGCTTCTCTAAATGTAATATTATTCTAAAAGTCGATCCATAATGTTTTCTAGGGCTGTTCTTAGTCAGCAGGGGTCCAGAAACTTGGCTCTGGCAAGGCTGGACACCACTTGGTGACGAAGACAATGAAAACATGGCTACAGGTACATCATGGCAGATTAGCCTTGTTGTAGAATTATGAAAAATATGTTAAAGGGATGTTATTCTGGATTTATTGTATTATTATGGGAATTAAAGTTGTATTAAAAGTTTTGATATTTTAAATTTTGCATTAATTCAGGTTCAGGAGAGATTCGTTTGGCTGCTGAGAGAAAAGCTGCTCTTGAAACTGCTATACATTGGGCAAAATTGAAAGGAACTGTTGGATACCTTGTACTTGCCGGGTTGGAATCTGCTCGCTTTACAAATATTTTTCCTTATTGGAATCTTGTTGATGAAGCACGAGAAGTTAACATGACAGAAGAAAGATCTCCTGGTTTAACCATCCCATTAGATGAAGCTATGCAACCTTTCCTCAAAGCAAGCTACACATTGGAAGAGCTTCAGGAAAGACCTGATGGAGTTGACCAATCGAAGTTAGAAAAATATCTAAGTGATGAAGAATTTGAGGTAATTTAAGCTACAGTTTGCATTATCATGAGCACTGTGTTTATTTTTTGATGGTATACTTTAAAGGTTTTTTGCAAAGTTATGTTCTCTACATTGAATTTAATATATTTTAGCTAAGCTTATGCAATTATTTAATAATTTGAAATTTTTTCAGACTGTCTTAAAAATGGGAAAAGAAGAGTTTAACAAGTTGCAATCATGGAAGCAAACTGAATTAAAAAAAGCTGTTGGACTATTTTGAGTCTTTAATAAAAATTGTATCGACGAAAGGAGTCGTTTGACTGCACCTCACCGCACCGAATCGTAATGCATGCCTGGATGAAAATGAACGAGAAAATTATAAGTTTAAATTACGTGATTTTATTCTGTCGTGAATCGTGCCAAAGTTTAAATGAATAGCAAACAAACGTTTTTTAGAACCATAACCATATAAGAATGTTCATGTACTTACAAATATTTGTACTAAAAATAGTTTTAAGCAGTGTTCAGGATATTATTCTGGGTTTTTAATATGCCTTCGATTCTCAGCACTATTTACTACTTGACAAATATCAATAGTTTTTTCTCGTCATTTCACTATTCTCCATAATGCGTTAGTTGATCGGGTTCTGGACACAAGTTTTTCGGAGTCGCACAATGAACATTCGTGATTTCATAAAATCTTGACCGTACTACAACGTCGCAGGTCGCATATGAATTTCACATTGAGCATACATTTAAGTGAGCGAATATTTAAATACTTTTTGAAGTGACTGAATGCGAACGATCATATTTGGAATTTTAAACGTTAAGCTAGTCTGGTTATGATGTTTGTTTGAGAGTAACATTTGAAGTAGCCTTCTAATCCAGACATTTATTTCTGCAACAGGTAGCTACTGGGAAATAAATCAGACGAGTTGAAGGAGTTCAACTTTTTCCACTTTACAAACGTAGAAAGTTGTGTGATTATTAAGGTGTCATGAGTCGCTTGAACTTGTGTTATCATAAGCACAATTTGCAATTGTACCAATTATCAATTTTCATATACCTGCATAATATGAATAGCAATTTAGGATGTATAAGATAATTATTGTGATTTGTAGTTCAGTTCACAAAAATACCCTTAGGTGCCTTCTGCGTCGGATATAATATGAGACTTGATTTAAAATAACTTGACTAAAATAATAATAATTTGAGTCCTTAAACGTTATGCACTACAAGGTTTGGTTGGTTGATATCAAAATGCACATAAGATAGCAGTAATTAAATAAGCTTACCCATTAAATAGTGTTTTATACCGCTAAAAGTTAAATGTCAAACAAGAACTTGTAAAATTCATTTGGGACTTATTTCGTGTGGTAGACAAGAAGACAAATATTTATTAACCAGAATCAACATTATTGTTCATATGTATGTACAATGGTTGTGACTTGGAATTTACTAGCTGTAGAAGTTTGAAGCTCATGCTCATACAGCTTCATTCTTATCAACTGAAATCAGTGCTCTTACTTACAAAACGGGGAAACATATTTTCAGAAATTGAAATCACCATCAACAATTTTTTGAGGAAAGCTTCTAAATACATAAAAAATGACATAACACCTAATGAAAACTGGGCTTGGTTCTTTGTAGGGCCGTTTAAGTATGCCCGTACCATGCTCAGTGTACACTGTACAGCAATTACAAATCTAAAAGTAGGTGTTGCTTAGTTGCTTTATAAATAGATAAGGTAATATCTACGCAATAGTGACGTTGAAGTGAATATCTCCATACGTTATTTTCATTTGAATTATTGTGCCGCATCAAGTCGTATAGAGTGTAGGATTTGGAATAAAATTTGAATTTAATTTGGCGTTTTTTTATGAAATTACCTATAGAATTGCTTAGTATGTCATTGTGAGTAGAGTAGTTTTTAGTATGAACGATGCCTTGTTAATAATTTTACCAATTAATGCTAGTCTTGCGTCAAAGCCTTTCTTGCGACTAACCAAAATGGTTGTCAGTAATGTAATATATTAATAATAATCGTACAATCTACGTAAAAACATTCAGTGTTGGATACTGGAACCACAAAAAAAGTGTACCCACAAAGTGCTATTTGAGTCATTTCTTTTTTATGATACGTTATTACATATACATAATTACATACGTCTAGGCATTCTTTCTTAATGCATTTTTTGTATTTTATCTAACCGACATTGCATATATTTAATTCAACGTTCTGTAACACAAAACTTCGGCGAAGGATCAAATTCGTTTTCTTCCTTAGCAATACCACTGGAAGGAAACAGATTTGATCCTTCACCGACGAAAAACTAGATTAAAGCTAAATAATATTGTCGTCTCGCTATATTTATAGGTAATGAAAAAACAAAAATTTGTCGCATGTTGTTGCAACCTTTGCTCTATATAGTGTATGAATACAAATAATTATTAGCAATTAGTATTAATTATATAATTAGTGCGTTCATATGTGCCCGAAATGTCAAAAATTTCGTACAATCTCTCTTTTGTTCTCTGCGGTTCACTATCCGCCGATATTATTTTGACCATCACATAATTTTATTTATGCATATACTTACATCTCTAGATAAGTACACTCTTGTAATCCGTCATACTATACAGTTATTATACTTAATCACAATTTCGTAAACATTTCGACAAGCTTCGAAATTCCAAACAAAGCAGTAACGCAACACATTTTTCATCATTTTATTAGTACCAATAATTATTACTGCTACTAAAGTATAAGTATATTTGGTTGTACCTGTGAGTTTAGCTTTTGAAATTAAATGTTGGGAGCATAATGCATATGTTAGAGCGTATATATATGTCCATTTTTCATATAGTTGTGAGAACTAGGTGTTTTATATTAAAATTATTACTCAAATGAATTACATACGCTTTTATGTTTATTAAACTTATTGTTAGACTCTGTTGGTTGTATGTATTGCACTCTAAGAACGCAGAACAGATAATTTAATAATAGGCTGTAAGTAAACTGTAAATATGCATTCATTATATTGATGTATCTGTAAATCTCAGCGGTAGTCATCATAATTTACAAGGTGTTTCATTTTTACCAAAAATGCTTCTAGGCAGCTCCTGAAAATACATTGAGACTTAACCTATGTACTTTTACTGCAAGCGTTAAACGATACTACCAATATTGGTTTACGGCGTCGCAATTATATTGGATTTTAATGTTAAATGCGTATTTCAGCAAACACTGTATATTGAGTCCTATAGTTTTCATATTTAAACTACGAGTGTGCAAAATGTGACAATGTAATTTCTGTGTACAAATTCGGAAGCAGTAAATACCGCTTAGGCAAATGTTTGGACTTTTTGGATACTAAAGTTGTATTGAAAGTGTAAATGAGAACTAATGTATATTACAGGTATATTCCGTATATAATTACTAGACGTAACCTTCTTAATTGTTATTGTAATTAATATTACTGGAACTGGAAGAATAATATTTTTAAATTGTTGAAAGACCTCGATCTATTGTGACAAAAAAACAAACGTATCGTAAGTTGGGAAACGGTTATCAAGCAGAGAACAAAATCAAAAGTAAATCATAAAAAACAGTATTGAAATTTGTAAAAGGATGAATATAGCTTATGGTATGTTTTACTAGTATTAGCCTCTGTACTTAATACTATGTATATTTGAGAATCGTAAAGAACTTTGTAAGTACTTTGTAATGTAACCCATATACTTGATATTGACAGAACTGGATCGTATAAAAAATAAGATAAATAATATCGGATACATCTACGTCCTACGTGACCGAAAAAAACAATTTTTATATTAAGGTTTTAAATTATCGACAAAAAATGCATTAAATAAATAATATTTACAGTAATAATAAATGTTTCTAAATCCTTCATTTTTTCATCGTATTTGCTTAGTTATCTTGTTGCATCATGCGCCGAGTGGTAATATTTTAGAGTAATTAAAGTTAATTTTTAATTAATCGATTAAACTCAATAATTACTTCATGTCGTATTGGTGTCATAATTTTGTTGTTTTTAATTTATGTAACACGTTACATAAATATATTCCCCCTTGATTTATTCAAATTTAAACATATTTTACGTAATTTTATTCATCAGGGAACGGAACGAGGAATCTGGTCGAATTATGGCGGAATGAAAAAAAAACGAAGATCTGAACGGACAGCCTTGGTTACAACTGCAATGTCTATGTGAGCTACCGAGACTGCAGATCATACTGACTCAAAATAAAATGCATACAGAGACGGCAATCAATGCTTTTAACAATATTTTTTATTGTATTGTATTCTGATAAGCATAATGATACATGATATAACCGTTTTACAGTAATAATAATATTAAAGAAACAAATAATACGTCCCTATTAAAAAGTAATAAACATGAAATAAAAATACTGACATTCTGTCGTCGAGATACAATAACTGTATTATTAAATATTACTTATAGTAGAATTTCTATCTTTATCATTTCATTTTCTAAACACTATCATGTTTAGCTTCACGCACATTTCTTAAACTCACACTTTTTTATATGTATAGTAATATTTTTAGATTTCGTCGTCGACGAAACAATGGTAGAAATGCATTGAATTTTTTTTACTCTCTTCTTATATCTTAAAACTTGAATAGTTGGCTTTCACTTCAAACGAAATATGAATCTAGGTATTTGATACAAGTGATGGGAGGAGGTGGGTACTTCTGGTGGTGGGGAAGAGGTTCAGAAGTCATACTCATGTTAACTATTCTATAACTCTAAATATAATTATATATACGTATCATAATACAATGCTCGCTATGCATAATAATCATGATGTAATATTTTTGTATTTATAATATTCTTAGTTTTGCACATTATTACGGCTTATAATAATAATACGGCTCAGCGTGTGTCGTATATTTCAAGACGTAGGAAAAATCTTAGTTCTTTTCTATTATCTTACATTACAATCAATAGTAATCATCGTCACCATCATATAACACTAACTTGTACACACATGAGTTTTGTGAAAGGACGCACACAACAATAACAAATAACCAAACACACATAAAATCGTAAGGTGTAATAAAAACAAGCACACATTGTACAGACCTATTACATTTTTTTCCAGGCCCCAAAAAACCTTGGGGCTCTGTGACACTAAATATCATGTTGAATATATATTTACTTTTTTAAAAAAACGTGCGAAAATTCAATTCCTTCAGTTTTAAAAGCAGGACATACTGACACGAAACAAAAAACCGTTTTTTAAAAAAAAATTCAAAAATTCATTCTCGTAGTCCAGTCGTAACACAGCGATAATTCAGAATTATCATAATATTATATAATAAACATTATATTCATTATGCTAAATACAACTTTGCATATAAAAACTGACCAAATGGAAGAATGTGAAACGATAATAGTTTGTCCTCATTTTCTCAACAATACAAACAACGATCGATACACTATACATATGGGATCGCTCACATATTACGTCAATAGTATCGGGTGGGTGGTTGTGTCTGGACTTTGCTGACTGCTGGCGAGAGGTAAGTCAGTAAAAATTTAAATTTCGCTCAAAATGCCACTATAATGAATAGTGGAGACACAATGGCTGAACGTGTGAATGTGACAATTTTGATCTAAATTTTTGGTCTGACATAATACGTGAACGGCCGTATGCCATAAACTAATAATTAATTATGATTATATGTTTTTTAAATCTTAATTGCATCATGATCATTATGAATTCCCTCCCCCCCTTTTTTTCGTTACGGATGAATTTCAATAGTAGCTTAATTAATTGCTAAACATAATTAGCCTAGAACAAAAAAAATTATCTTGTTAATTAAATGGATTAGCCTCTTCTACTTCTTGTCTTTGTCCAATTTATTTGGGTCACCCAAAGGAATACTGTTCCCAGATGGATACACTTTGTCAAGTTGTTTCAATGACTCAGTCAGATAATTTTGAATTGCTGTGAGAGCCGCGACGATGGCTGGAGACCCAAATCCATGAGTTATCAAGGAGAAATGCGTCAAATGTCGTTGAATTGAAGGATCCAGTAAAAGTTGCGGTCGTGTATTACACAAAGGACTTCTATCTTGATTCAATAGATCCGTTAGTTCCTTTGTCACTTGTCTACACAAACAAATTAGTCGATAATTATTTATTCAGCCAACCAAGAAGTCAAGAATTAAGCCGTCTAAAAATGATATTATAGCTACTTTCTCTAGCATTTTGCCAGTTTTTCTAATTCTATCTCAGCATGCCCCGGCAGTGTACTCAAAAGTAGCATCAAATTTTCAAGATTGCACAGAATATAATTATACATAGATAAGACTTACTTGGTTGCCAAAAGTACTTCCTTCCTTCTATAGGCATCTGTAGGATCTGCGGTATGTTGTCGGGTAAGATACTCAGCTATTTGTCGTGCTGGAAATTCTGTCTCGCAAACATAACCAAAATCTCGGGCTAAATGGATGGCTTCACCTGAGAATAAAAGATGAAAGGAAAATTATTACTTGTTTAATTTTTCTGGAATTAAATCGTAAAGAGGCGCTATCATGCTACGAAGTCTTTCGTATAGGTCACGGCCAACTACACCCACTTCAGCACCGATGTCCACGACTCATCTATCTGATAGTTTTATTCCAGTGCGAATAAAACTACACCTTTCATTTCTAAATTCTTGTCAGAATTTTCTTTATTGGGCCTGCTAACATTACATTACAACTAACAAAACTACAACCAGATCCTGATCAACCAATGAACTGAAGCAAAGGTTACATCTTCAAAGTTATATCTATCCATAGAAGTCCTTGCCTTACTGTCTACTGTACGCAGCACATATTTGACATAAGATTTTAGAACCTTATTTTTACTCAACACGATATTATTTTTACGATTCAAACAAACATACTGTATTTGATAAAAAACTGTACCGAAAGTTCACAGCTGATGTAGATGTAGGCACAAAATGTATAGTAGGCATATCAATACCTTGTGTACTGAATGGCCTGATAAGTAAATAAGGCTAAACTTAAACTTAACCATGTAATGCTACAGACCGTAAATTCTATAAAACGCACAATATAACAGATCCACGTACTAAGTATATTTTATGAATATTCCTTAAATGAAAAATATTTTCTCTAGCTTATAAACTACGCGATAATCAAATAGAATAATAATTTATATCCGAATGGCTTCCAAAATCAAAGCAATACACAAATACACATGGTTAATTATATAAATAGTAACATGTATCATTGAGCATGCGCCCATGCCCGATTGTTCTAGTAAGTTCATAGTGCTTCATAAAAATTCGACTCCCCGCAAGACTGTCATCTTCGGACAAATCAACAATAAATTCCTCTGGAAGGTCTTTCTTATTTAGGTAATTAAATCAGAATTTTCATTTCGATTTTAAACGTTTATAATACTTGGGGAGACGTTAATCTTCTTTTTATTTGCTGCCCGAATATTGCTGTGCACAAATGAGTATTTCCTGTTTCAGCTCGAGCTTAGACGGTCTTTATATTTTAACTATGTATGTACTTAACTGTATTAATAAAATACAATAACGTATGAAAATTTCGTAACCTCTACTAGACTGTCGCTAATAACTTGGCCTTGCCACCGCTTGGTTAGTAGAAGTAGTGAATTACCTGATTATATAATAAGGTAAGAGTGCCCCTGCATTATTTCATATTTTCATACCCGCGTACTATTAAATTGGAGAACTCATTCATTATTACAGAATATACAGTAGTAATGCTATTTTTTAAAAAAAGAAGAAAACATCTTTATGCATGGTGTACAGATTTATTTTTCACTTTCAAATCGGGTCAATTTTAAAACCGTTTATAACGCTTTAATCCTGACAAGAGTCAGGTAAAGGAAGGAAACTAGATACCAATTATATCGGTCAATAAACACTTTACCCGAAATCCAAAATGTGCCAATCAATCTTTCAAAATCCGTACAGAATATTATTTGATGATAAGAGTAGTCACATAACTACAAATAATAAGCCCTGTACTCCACAATACAATAATAAAAGACATTTCAATTGTAAAATCTTTACCTAATCGTAAGTGTAAAAATAACACCACATGTCGAGGAAGCTAATCAGTATTAATACGAGGAGTAATAAAGCTCACTAGTCAGAACACAAAGGAAGAAAAGCCATGCTCCATATGATCCAGAACAGCTTTGTCCGATGGCCTGTCGAGTGAAGGCTATTATTATTGCACCATATTTCGTGGGCAATGGAAAATATAAAAGAATATACGTATATACAATGAAGACAAGTTTACAGTACAAAATACAACCCACTGCATACATAAGTTCCGAACACAGAATTGGAACAAGTGTTAAATAGCACAGTAAGTGTGCTCCATTATGCTGCAGACAGAAGTGCTCCCTAAAACCCAATACAATCCTAGCCCATAGTACATACGGATACGGATTCATGCTAGGCATTATGCAATATTCAACTCACCTCAACCCCACACATTTGGCTTGATCATAATTATATGTGTAATCTCTTTCCATTGCATACTGCATTCAAATGATAGGAACAAAATAAAACGTCCAAAAAATCCTCACTTCGTACCAAAACCCAATTTCCCTTTATTATCCATTTATGAATTTATTCACATCTATAAATATAAAGGTACAGAGCAATTGTGTGCCAGAACAGAACCAACAATGGCACATGATTTTTTGTTGTTGCCCTCTCTCTCTCGCTAGTAGTAGGTATATCTTCAGCCTAATCGTAATCGTCAGTACTCAGTGCCGGCTAACACTTCAAAACTTTACACTTTTCGGTCTTTGACTGGAGCACCCTTCACCACACCATTACATACGATGAAATAGTAGTACTGGTAATAATGGCTACTGCTATATATGTACGTACAAACGGCAGTGCTCCCTTCTTCTCGGCAGATCTGTTGATCATAACTTCATAACATCATTGGACCAGCCCATGTCGAGGACCTCACACGTACTCATACATGTAGAATGCTAATTTGCCACACAATAGAATCACAAAGCCCAGTCTCTTTTGTCCATCTTCATAAAAGTTGAAATACAATCAAATAATCATATTCCTTTTTCTTTCTGGTCCAATCCAATCCATAGGCACCCTTCCCCAGTGCGAGCAACATTACATATTTCTCACCAGGCAGGCTTTTTTTACCCTTATAGTATTAAACACAGTATTACGAACTTACATCGCATCCCGCTCTTACGGCTCGAATAGGTAACCTATACACATCAGTACGTACTACAAATTTACCACATAGACGCACGTAAACTTGACAGAAAAATAGGAACAAGTTTAGCCTCCACAGCACTCGTCTCCGAGTTAAAAAGTTGATACTATAAGTATCATTTGTAAGGTACGGAAACCGAAATTTGGAAATCTAGCACAATTTAAATCTGACTAGTTGAATCATTCATTATCATTAGACAGAAGTAGTGAATTGGATCGATTCTAAACCGGCAACGAGAGGACCTAGAAAGAGATTCAAAAACACACAGAGAGACAGACGATCTCATATTATAATTATACTAAGAATCCGAAATTGATTCGATTCATCAATATATTCACGTTTATTAAAGAAAGAGTTAATATGATGACTCTAACTCTAACGAAGAAAATGCGTACAAACCATCAATTTTTTTTAATTCTCTTTGCATATAGCTATTTGAGACAGCCAACGCCAAGGCGAATGCCAACACCAGTTAGTTTAGTATACTTCTATACACGGACACAATGTTCATTCTAAAATTATAATGAAATGACGACGAAAGGAAATCCCAATCATTTTTCCCGTTCCCGATGACATGGCACATCAAACGTTGAGGAGAATCGATCACGCTAACATGCGTACCAACTGAACAGCTAATCTTCGAGACTCATCAACAATTTTGCTCAACACAATAAAAAGACCTTTTCTCTTCTGGTTCATCACGGCGCTCGAGCCGGTGAAGCCGCCGCCACCGCCGCCGACAACAGCCTCAACAACAATAATAACAAATGAATATCCACCTACCTACCAAAACATACCTACGAAAACCTCCGAAGTTAAATCACAGACTCCTTCAATAATTTCTCAACAATCCTTTCCCCCTCAACTTACACAGACTACAGAAGATACAACGTAACGTGCCTTCGCTTTATTAATCAAGTCTGTAATGAAGAACAAATACATTGGCAGGTGTGCCCAAGCTATATTATAATCACAATAAAGGTCCTTAAAAAACTAACACACAGACACACACCAAGTCCAAGTCAGTCATTTTACCAGAACCAAACCGACCGTCAACGTTTTATTTGACGAGCTGAGACTGAAATCTGTCTTTAAGGAACCACAGGAAAAAATCAAGTCTTTTTCCTCAATCATTCTCTCTCTCTCTCAAGTTTTCAAGTACGAAACGGTGCCGACTGATTAGAATATATTGTGGATGATAATTTTCGCTTCAATTGCCTTTGCTTTTCATCTCTCTCTTTCTCTCTACATGCTGAATCATTCATCTGTAAATAATATGGCCTACCATTTAGACAACCTACAACCTCCATGGCATGGGCCATACATATAAATACATAATACGTCTGTACATGTACTTAAACTCTCCGCACATACTCCAAACGGACCTTCGCTCGCCTCATCGGAGATTGAGAAAGGTGCTTACGATATGATGTACAATTTACATAGTCAGCCAGAGAAACTTAAATTCAAGCATCATCCCCCTATATCTACACATACTCATAGCTTTCAAGCATTTCACGCTAAACATGAAGATTTTTATTCTTTGATTGAACAACACCACTCTAGATTCAACATTTCCTCGGTAGACATTGTAATAGTAACCATTATTATATTATGAGAGAGATGCCGTCTTACTACCTCCACCCCACATCCACAGAACCCAAGAAAACATACTGCTATATAGAATAAACAATCATTCGAGTCGTTTAGACGGGAAAAAGCCCAGCCCAAACGCCACATCAGTCCCCCCATCATCCATTTAATTACACCTGCACGCTCAAACTCACGACTCAACTTTTGGACCAAAATTCGGATAAATACATCAAAATGACTTGTGGAAGGAGGGAAAATCCTTCTTACCGGCACGAGGAAAAAATATAATTTTTGCTTAATCCAAACTTTCCCATGAACTTTTGCCCCGGAGAGCAGCTCACCTTCTATACCTCCCCAAAATTTCATATACATAGTCACACTGTATCCACATCAGCTACAGTAATTACATATGAGTACCTACCTACTACATCAAAACACAACAGAGCTACAACAGACGCAATCATCGTTGGGCACTAAACCAAAATGTTTTACACGAAAATGAAAAATAACACCATATGAAAACATAATGTAGTCCGCTATAACAAATTTTGAAAGTCAAAACATTAAGAATGTAAGAATAAAGGTGAACAAATAATAATACTAGAGACCCATTTTGAACTGGAAATAATAAAACCGAGAGGACATGAATAATCCATGGGTGAGTGCGTGCATACAGCAACCGTAGTATGTTAGGCATCGTATTATGTAGGTCCTACGTATTTGCTGGAATTAGTAATCAGACATCTATGCCGTCCGAGAATGCCATGCCAGCCCATCTGCTGACCAGCTGACACACACAAGATAGATTCAATCATGCAGTCACTAACTTGAATTTCATACCCATGCACTATGTACCATAAGACCATAACGCGTAAGACATCCAGCAAAAGATAACTATGTGGACGTAAATACCTAACTAATACGCAATTATGCATCTTACTATTAGAAAAACGTAAGGACTGGCTAGTGAGACAACATTCTGATTATCAGTATCTCTGATTTTCTATCCAATAAAGTTGTTATGTACTTGTCTGCTGTATTCTCTACGGGAAAAAATCATTCTTTACTTCCAAACGCCTTGGCTTGGTCTGTTGTGTTTCTATCTTTATACTTCCAAGAAATCTCTGCGTTTATCCTTATTAATAAATGCAATGCTGATAGTTATGTGTTAACTATTAATCCAGTAAAACTATAGCAAGGTCTCTTTCAAGGTGTTTTTCACCAAAAATGGAAGCATATAAATCAACGGACTAAAGGCCCCGAAGAAGACAATGGAAGTAGAAAGCACTACAGACCACTACCTAAAATAGTACATCTACAGATACATCTATTAGATCCCGGGTCTCTGTTACAGTCGGGGTCTAGTCGTATACTTAAGGATATAGCTCAAGTCCAACAGCCCACCACTGGTACGTAATACACTTTGGGGAGGCTTTTACAGCTCCATGAATTCACATATTTGAACGCTAAACAAATTCAAATTCAGAACATAATCATACAGTAATGACAGCAGACCATATTATACCGGAGCTCTGTTAGAAGTTCTACTCCTGCTCGAAGTACACATACATTTACTCTACATGTGCATCCTACTTCAGGGTTATTAATATTAACAAGCTTCTAATTTAAGTCATTACACCAGCATAGAAGCACTCATTTCAGCCTCTCAAGAAAAAATGGCAATGACAAGGTATCAGAGTGTGGGGGCTGTTAAATACAATTACTATGACTTGAAGTAGAATGAACAGTGGGGACTGACAGATTCACTCACCTAAGCTTTAATTTTCTTTCTCACGACACGATCAACTGATATTCCCCAGTCCACACAAAAATTGGAATTTACTAGCATTGACAACCACACCAAGATCCTTGTCCATGAAAGACATACTAATACTAAATCATAGTTGACTATAGGCGCCAGCCGTCACGGTCTTTCCCACTCATCTGACAAGTCTGCCTAACTCAATTTACTTCTACTTCCTTTATCTAAGTATTCAATTTTAGGTCTACCTCCGAGCCAAGCCACAAGCACAGCCTGAGCCCTTTACCTTAGATCTGACACTGACCAGCATCAGATTTTCTAGGTTCTGGATTCTGGAGCGAGAGAGAATATATTGGTATTTGAAATGAATTTCACAAAGAAAAGTTGCCTTTATTCCATTCGCAAGGCGCAAAGTTGATTCTTGTTTTATTTTTAAGATTACACACACGACTAAAAAGAGAGAGATGGCATGCTATATGTATAACAGGACTATACGATTGTGCGAGGAGTTGAAATGCAATTGAAACAAGATAGAAAACTGTAGGTATGCCATGCCTCAAAATAATTTCCAACAAGATGAGAAGTGCACGGTATTTCTTTTGCCTCATCATCCCTTTGATGACGACCGAAGGTGGAACGAAAATCCCGAATTTCCTTCCCCATTGTGGACCATGATGTCGGTTTTTATACTATTTTATACGAAACTACAATTTTTCAGGTTGGATATTGTTTGTCCAGAACATATAAATACTTTTACACATGACTTCACCAAATCAAAATCTGATAACGCAAGTTATGAGATATTTCTGTTCCTGCCTACCTACTTCAGTACTCGTATTATTATTACAAAGAATTTCATCTAATGCATTAAAAACAATAAAACTTCGGCTTTTGAGAGGCCGACAACTCTTCTTAAAAATTTCAAATAAAAACAAGAACAACAAAAGCACAAGAAAAATCTCCAGGTCACGATGAAAAATACTTATGTGCAATTATTCAAACGTATAGTATGGCCAAAGCGTCCGATAATGTTAATTTCCTAGTTCCATGAAAGTTTTTATTATTAAAAGGACTAACTATAACTACAAAGGGGAAATTTTCAGTTTCTTACCTTCTACGAGGGACGTGAGAAGAGTGACATTGGCTGCCTTACGTCGTCCAGCCGGTAAATTGAGGCCAATCTTCTCCAGCTTCTCCCGCAATAGTCTCCCACCATTCTTTGATTTCGCCCTGTAATTCAAACATCACGAAGTCATAATCAAGTTTTCTAACTTTGACACCCAGCACCACTCATCATCATCACCTCATGACTGAGAAGGAAATGCAGGCGGACGTAATTGAAGTAAGATACAGTAGCAGTAGCAAATATGTAATATTTAGTAGTTTCATCGATACAGAAACACAAGGGTCATTTTTCCTATCATGATCTTATCGTACGGGAATTTAAAAAAAATCCTGAGCCGAACTCAAAATCAAAATCGAAAGAGACGTACATATTAAATAGAAAAAGAGGAGGGAAAGGTTAAAACATTTGAAACGACAACAAGCTCATTGCTACTGTGCACTTCCACTCCTCAAGAGAACACTTGTGAACAGCATGATGATCAAAAAGTTAACATACCTACCTACATTAATAATATCTAGCCACGAACTGAGCATAAAAACCCGAAAATTTCATGTTCTTCCCTCGGCCTGCTTCTAGTTTTAAAAAATAATTTCATCCCATCATGATCATTCTCTCTCTCTCGGATGCATGGTTATTATTCCATTACGCTGCACACTACATACCATACCATCATCATTCCTATGACGGATAGATTCTCTACTGTATCCGCTGCCCTTGCGGCACGCTCACTATGTGCCTCCAAACAAGTCCAGCGGCAATTTGCCCTCCGTCTCTAATCTTTTTCTCTTCGTACATACAGTTTACATGCATATAAGATTATATAGATAGGCATGTTTAAGCTGGACATACCTTAAAGATACACGACATGGACAACAATCCTTCTCACTCCGTGATGTCTACTACACACGTTTAACCCTGCTACTGGTTTTTACTCTCTTAATATTAATACTCTTTACCATCCTGGAATACTAGCAAAGTAAACTAACACGAGTCGAGTCGTTCTTGTTCCCCAATCAATAAAATCAGATTTAGGAGGTCCAGTGAGAGTCCTGATATTCAACAGACAATTAAAC
>JAQFZE010000156.1:0-36977 GCA_034695245.1 Dicyrtomina saundersi
TTAGGGATACTTCGGCGTTTGTCAGTCTCAGTCAGTCTTTCACGAAAGTTTTATCAGTCTCAGTCAGTCTCAGTCCTCAGAAAACCATAAATTTTCAGTCCCGATCAGTCTCAGTCTTCAGTCAGTCCTAAGTTGGGACTGAGTCCTGCGAGGACTGATCAAAGACTTTTATAACATTAGTGCAGTTGGCTGTTGGCTCCAAGTCTGTACATACTTTGAACGTAATAGAATTGCAGTGCAGTGGTAGTGGTAGACGTAGTGTGTTTTAAAAGGTACGAGTTTTGATGAATATTGCGGTCTCGACGGGTTTCAACCAACTAACTTGAGTTGCATTTGTTTCGTTTATTGGAAACTTGACTTTGTGCGAATGACTCATCTTCAGCTGTCATCTAAAACTAAAGTTAGTAATAATCATTTTTTGGGTCTCCAGAGATCTGGCCTGACTGTAGTTACCAAACCACAACACCTACATTATACTGGACTGGAATCGATCACTACTTTGGTAATATATATAAAGCCTTTATCGTTTAATAATTACTGAATTCATATATTATTCGAGGGACACTCTTCCACGGAGTTCCACGACGTGGCATTGCAGTAAGAGTGAGTTTGAGTTTGGAGTTTGTTCGTGCAGTTTGAGCTAGTTAGTCATACACAATCGTTCTTGATCTAGTATATAGTGCTTTGTAGTTTAAATATTTAAATTTAATTTTAAAGTTTGTTGTTTAAATTTTTTCTTGTCATTATCATAAAATACATTATTGACCATTTCAGCGAAACTACGGTAAGTCATTAACCTTTTCATATTTTTAGTCTGTTAATAAAAATGTTTAGGTATTTTTCTCCATTCCGATGGACATCCGTCCGAGAGAGTATATTATTGTCGATTCTTTCTGCTGTCCGTTGCCATAATTTTAAATTATTACGTATTAATGACAGGAAAAAATATTTCATTATTTTACAATGCTGTTTCTAATTTTCTAATTCATACATAAGTTTTACTATGAATTATGAATGACAACTCTCGATTTTGGGGAGGTTTTGATAATCATTCATAAACGTCAAACGTGAAAGTGAAACGTCAGTCGACATTTTTACTTGACGTATGATTAGCTTTCAAGTAGTTAACTGTTTCTAATTATGAATTAAGACAATATTGTTTTGTATACTGAGTGAGATGTTTGGCTATTGCAATTGTGCCACAACGACTTAAAAAGGTGTTTCTCTCTATTTGCTGTTTCTTTTATTGTTTTATCTGTCGTTAGTAACGTCTTTAAAAAATTGATATAAATGCTGGAATCCAACGAGACGAGACTGACTGGTGAATGTTTGTGACATTCTTAGTTGCAGTGCTAAGTTTATATGTTAATCCTTAGTACATGCTGTCTGTCGCATGGTTGGTGGTTTTACGTTTTTATTGCAAGTGTTGCTAATGTCAGTTAAGTTTTATGCATGTCAGTTTACATATATGATATAGATGCACTAGCATTTTACAAGATTTTAATAAGTCATGACCTTTCTGGTTTATAGTACTAATTACTAATATCGGCTTTTAGCTGTATTAATTTAATTTAATATGTTATTTGTGTATTTAAGGAAATTCAGTCAGTGGTTACATAGTTTGCAGTAATATTATTATTATTTTATTGTTAATTGCGTGAAAATCATTGTGTAACGTAAAGTAAACTGCATTGATTGAAATTTAAAATATGGCGTTTGAATATATTTAGCTTTTGTATTATATCACATAATCTCAAAACAGCATGCATATGCATATACATACGTTCAACGTTATTAACACTGCTGACTATGGTAAGAAGTTTTGGAAAGGTAGAACATGGAATTTAATTTTTGGTAAGGCTCAGTTACGTATTTTGGCAAGGTTTCACGTCTGTGGTTGTCAGCCTTATAGGAATTGCCATGTTTTAGTTAAATTGTATCAATTATAGTTTTGAATATAATTAAGCTATTTCTGTTTCTGCAGTGTAAGAAAGCATTGCCAAGAGTACATATATTTCTTACCACGAATCCATTGGTTATTATTTTAATGATGCGTGAAGAAATGACAGGAAAAATGGAGCGAAACTGAGCATAGTTTTGCAACTCGTTATTTTAGGGTTGCAAAAAGATTTTGCTCGATTTCAAGCTTTATGTATGGGTTTTGCTTTACATGAAATTTGCATTCATTAATATTGTTTATACGTGTATGTTATAGTTCGTTTTATCTCGTGTTGTCATCAGAAGGAAATTGATAAAATTAATTGTGTATTATTGCGTGTTGTTATAATTTCTTTTTACTTTCTGGATTTCCCATGATTTAATATTTGTTTTGTTTTGCTTTGCAGTTCCGTTACGAGGCTTGAATAGTTGTTGTATTCACCGGAAGCATATTGTCTCAACCGAATTACCTACGTCTACCTTGTGAGCAATAATAACTTCTTCCAGAACCTTAAGAAGTCCTACATAAATAGTCACCATGAGCCTTCATCAATCCCAGTCTGGTACGTATAAATGATTTCTTTTTTATTAACGTGACATAATTTTGTAAGTTATGGCTATTTAGTGTTTTCCCCAATCTTAGATCCGTTAAGATTCACAACAGAAAAGATAATATCTATTTCATACGGTTCCGTTTTCATTTGCTTGAATATTCGTCGATTCCGTTTTGCGAAATATTACATTACCATTGTGCAATAGAGTTATACCTTAGATCTACTCGTGACATGACTCACAGTCAGTCTGCGGTGTTGTAATTAGAAATAATTAGGCACAGCCACGGAATGGTTTACTATTTTAAAATATTGACTGTAGCATTGTATTTTGCTGCTTAGTAATGTATAATAAATATAATATATATATTATGAAGTTTGCATTTGTATTGTGTGTATTCCTGCATAAAGTGTATTGAAAAACAGTTGCATTTACTGTATATTTTGTGGGCCGTGACATGCTATGCCCCGAAGGAAATTAAGGTTGGCTTGAATCCGTGTGGGCGGGTTTTAAACTTGCCATTTTTTTCTGCATTTTCCGATAATATGAGGTGAACGAACGTTTCTTCTTCTTAACACTCGTCGTTCCCCGCATTGCATTGTCGTACTAATCCAATAGGCACTCTGTAGAGGTACATAAAAGAGGTAGAAAACTAGAGACAACGACAATAATGGTAATGACAATAATGGCTTTGCCTGTGTGGAAAAAAGAGAAGAGAATGTAAAGGAAACGGCGTAGTTTTGTAGTTTGTGCAGATTATATATCATACGTTTGAGATGAGACCATAAGTAATATTAGTGGTAGTTATCCCTCAGCTGTAACCATGTTGCATAGCTTAACAAGCCAGGTTGAAATTGTAACGGATGGATGAACTTTTTTCAGCCCCCCTTTCTGCTTCTACCTTTACATTTTACGTTTACTCGCTTTATTCTTTTCGCATAGTGTATTCATTTGGTATGGGGATGAGAAAGAGGATGAATTCCCATAAAAATGTTTCAGTCTACCTGGTTTAAATTTGGAATCAACAACACAGTGTACATTCTTTATCTTTCCTAGTCAACAGCATAAGATACTGATAGGAATGCAACGTTGACTGTGGTAGTGTTGGTGTACATAAAATACAGTTTATCTTAAACACAAGGGGAGGAATAAAAATCTCTGCTGCAATTCCTGCACCACATAAATTTACAAAATGTAGGTTTTAGGTATATAATATTGTTGGTCATGTGGGACACCATCACAATGCGGAGTGAAATCTGTGCATAGAGTCAGCAGCAAAGTAACATACTAAGTGTCTGCAGTCTGTATATCTGTGATGTGATTTCTCAATAGCAAAACTGCAACTTCCTACGTTTCCACCTATCCACCTGTTGCCCAGCTCCTATCAGGATTTTTCTTTCCACAGAATATTATCCAACGAAAAATTCGTCTTGGCATTATATACGTTAAGTCCCAGATGATTTCTACTTTCAAGTTTTCCTATAAAATAACATTATAACGTGGTAATTTACTCATTCTGTCAGTGTTTACATTTACATATCGAAGAACGAGATTGTAAATTCAGTAACATATTTGTTACAGCTGATTCCGCACATAATATCAATACGCGGGGATATCGCGCAATCAAATGAAAAGCAAATAAATAGGAATATGCTGGCGTATTCGATAACAATAGTAGATAATAATCGTGCCTAGCATATCATTGTGACTTCCATAAAGGGTCATAAATGCGGAGGAAACACCAATAATTAGAGCAGTCTTCATTGTGCATTATTATCGTTCTATATTTGGTGAGATGGGAGTAGTATTGGATTCACAGTTGTAGTAAGTGCAAGGCACAGGCCACAGCGTGTGTGTTAACTTAATTTGGCATGTTTATTTGAAGTAAACATACTTAAATTAAGTATTGTGACTTTACGCTGCTATAAAAGTTCTGGATTCTAAGGAATATGGACTCGGCATTCTTGTCTGTGACATTAAATATATAATTAGTGGCTGCCTTAAAAGGACGAGTCAAACAAGTGATCATGAGCCAGGAAGTTCAAGCGGGTAGTGGTAGTGTAACAGGTGGCGGGGATGAAAGACAAAGAACAGAGAAAGATGTTCTTGATTCAGAATCCGAAAGTAATTTAAATTCCTTGGAATTCCAACCAGACCAAAAGGATGAATATCTAGATGATCCTCTTCCTGATTTGGTGGGAAGTTTAAAAATAACAGAGGAGCCGGAGCCTGACTTAACAGCGTTGAGTTTTGATCAGGAATTCACACTTGAAGATTTTGAAATCAGCACAAATACAAGTGATGAGAATAGTGATGATGATGATCTCTGTGATTCCGATTCGGGATCCGACTTGGAATTTTTTGATGTGGCGAGTGAACTTGATGACCATAGATTGGAAGTGTATGCAAAATTATTGAGTCAAACCACTGACACGGAAAACGAAAAAGTGTCTGTGGAGTTGGAACATGGTGATGGAAATATAGAGGAATATCAGGGTAGTAGTAGTACGAGTAGTGGCTTAGGTACAGCTGGCTGTAGCAGTAATACTCGTGGGAATAGGTTAAAAAGTGTAAAGGAAAGAGCACAAAAAGTCGCATCTAGTGTAAAGGGAATAGTAGGGAAACGCCGAAGTAAATTACAAAAAAATATTCGCGTACTGTATCAGAATTTAGATAAGCCATATAGTGCTAAAGTTAGTCCGTCACAACAATTCAAGAATTTTTTAACTCTTCAAGGTGATCAAGGTGTGTGATAGTAGTCTCCGTTTTAAGTCGAAAATTTGTACGGATATATTAATAAAATTTCATGTAGTATATTATACTAATAGTCTCAATATATTTGGATAACTAGTTATGCAGGTTACAAGCTAAAATAATATACAATTATTGTTTTTAAATGTCATTTCTAACGCGTGGATATTTTTTGTGTACAGAAACTAATTCGATCGGTGGCTCAGTCGGAGGATTGAGTCAGTCGGGATCAATTAATGATATGGGACCCACAGCTGTGGAATTAGGAATGACTGCAGAGGAATTAGAAGTTGCTCGGACTGAGTGGCAAGCTGAGCTGAATCAAATTGAAGATGAAATTCTAACCTTAAAACAAGTAAGGGATGCTCTTTAAACTCATAAACTCTATTTTACATATGAACGTGTCAACACTGTTTAATTTGGGAAATAGAATTTCACTAATTAAAATCGACATCATCCTAATTGTAATAATTAACATTATTGTCTGCATCTAAATTGAATTATTTACTCTCTTAGGTGCTTACAGCAAAAACTCGAAGGGCCTACGATTTAAAAAAGAAACTCGGCGTATCTGCATGGGGAGAATTTACGACAGATATGGGCCAAGGAATTAAAAACGTCCGTGACTCTCCTGCGTAAGTACCTAATTATTTTTGTCTCTCTAATTGTGAATTGTATGCCAGTATAAATATTGATCCTTAGTCACGAATCTTTTACACGTAGAATTTAGTGTCTCTTTTAAAGTTATAATCTTTTTTGTTCACTGCAGTACAAATCACTACAATTAGACTAATGAATTCGATATTTATTTTATTGTTTTGCAAGTTAGTTTTCACCATGCTGCTCACATTGCTGAACTTTTTTTCACATTTATTGCAAATTGTATTTCTTTCCTTTTATTTACATGGCCAATTAAGAATTTTTATACTTCCTTATTTACTTATTGTTGGACATTTTAGTAGCTTAAATGTTATTTCAGCACCTATTTAGAGATTGCTTAATTACTGTTTAGCGTTTATAATTATTAATACTACCAATTATCACTGCCTATAATATTTGTAGAGTTAGCTTTCAAACTTTTAAAAAGTTAATTAGCTCTAGTTTTGATTTTTATTTTCACGTATAAAAAGTTCCAGCCTGCACTTGCTAATTTTCAAATTAAAATGTTTCCCCTCGAACTTTGGAAAACTTTTACATGTAACGAGTAAGTTAAATATTAAAAATATTAGTCAACACGGCTGACGTTAGTTAGGTACCTTTACAGCATTTCTTTTAATTTAATAGGTAGATTTCCTGTGTATTTTGAACTCAGATTTTTAGTTGAGCTATTGTATAATTGTAGTTTTTTAATAATTTTCATTTTTTTTTTCTTATTCTTTCTATTACATATTTATGTTTGTTTCCTGCAAATCCTTGAAATACCGTCATGTGCTGCCTCTTTTATTTTCACACAATTTGATATTGGAACTTGAATGGGATTGATGGATGTTTGCCTATATTTTTGTTGGACACTTATGAATTGCACACATATCACGCGTAATTATCTTCTGCACTCTTATATATCTTGCAAAACCGATTAAAAATGTAAAGAGTTCAGAAAATTGAAGAAACTTTCACAGGACTCCAAGAAGCAGTCTCAAGTGCTCCTCTGTAAGTAAATTCATCTAAATGTGTGTTGAGTGGGGCTGCGTCGCCTTGTTTTGTGTGATGAACAAGCCGTGCAGTGTAAATCAATTGAGAGCTTAATTAATTGCAAGTGCCTGTGCTTGTGAGCGTTGCTTCCATTTCCATTAGAATTAGAACTACTAATTACTTTTCGCTTTTCGATATAATATTTAAAAGAATCAAGTAGAGTGATTTTAGTATTTACTTTATTTTTAGCAGACATTCATTCCTTCCTTGTTCGTTATAAATATTGAAATATTTATGAATATACATATGTTTAGATGTATGTATACATGCGGCATTATTAATGACTAGGTATGTATAGATGCTTTTCTTTACCTGACAGGACTGACACATGGAGTTCTGCCTATTCCCAGTAAGAACAGTTTTGCTTATAATATAAAATCTGAGTGGTTGTGAGTATGCACTGTGTCACGTTGGGTGTTGAGTGAGTGTTCATTTATTCTTTATCCATTTAATGCGTTTCCGAATGTTAGCTTTAACGGCCATCATTTCTGGTCATCTGAAAACTTACAGCTTTCGATTTTTAAACCTTGTTCATACATGTGGGATATTTTACAACATGTTCTACACATAGTATTTATGTGCCTGCACAATTTTTAGGAAGTGACTAGTTTTTTAACCAGCTCCAGAGCAGGCGATGATCTTTTCTTTAGCAGCCTACCGTGATATTACCATCGCATCGTTATCGCTAGTGTTCTAAATGATCTAATCTTATGAAGGGCGGTACGTTTTTAGTAGACCTGTAGTTGGAGTGTAATATGATGAGCAGTGCAGAAGTCATTCGGCAGCCACCGAGAGCAAAGAAATGCTTCCGCCAAAGTGATGCTGTGCGTAGAAAAATGAGAGAATAGAAATTAGAAATGAGAACTTTTACTAGGCAGTATAATACGCACATATAAATCTGTACTACCTAGTATCATACTTCCTTACGTGCTGTCCTTACTTCACAAGAAGATATCAAAGGAGATTCTGATGAAAATAATGTGAGATACGAGATACTTGGTTCGCTCCATGAACACGATATGATTTCTGCCTGAGTTAGCCTCACTCACACAATCTTGGTCGTCTACATAGCCCAAGTCTTTGCTTCTTCGCTTAAGTCTTTCACTTTAATGCGTTTTCAGTTCTCCAGCCTGACTTTGTGTATTATTTGTATTTCATGACCACGACGACCATGACTTCTTCCTATCTCTCTGTCTCTATCTCTTTCTTTCTACTTCACTCGAGTTGACTCGAGTGAAATGTGAAGGAATGTAGAATTGTAGAGCCACCCTTGTCTTGTCTTCCCGTATGTGTACATACACTATTACTGAGCTGAGGAAAGTCATTATGCCTCTGACGATGAGCCTCAACTTTGTGAGTACAGCTATAGAGTTAAAATTTAATGGAGGCGCCGACCCAACTTCCATAATTTTATAGCCTAAAGAGCATTTCTTCGCGTGTGACAAAAGCGAGTGGAAGTAGAAGTATAGAAGAAACATGACATAAGTTGACTTATGGTTTAATCTCCAGTTAGTAGTTAGTAGAAAGCATACATAAACACTGTTCTTCGAGTAATAGGGAAGCGGGAGATCTTGGGCTAATATATTGTTGAGAATCAAAACAAGCTGTAAGACATTTTTTTCTAACAACACGCAAGCTGGAATCGCTTGGAAAGCTTTGGAAAAGTATCTTTAGTATTTTTTATTATTAAAATTGATTTTGAAAGTGTAAATTTTTCGCTTGTAAATTTTATAAGCAGTAAAGAAAATGTTTTTCACAAATATTTAAATGAACTATTTTATATTTTTGATAATACCTACATAAATAATAATTAGATATTATGCTTAAATTGAATATTTTGCATTTAAAAAAAAAGTATAGTATGTGGGAATTTCTACACTTTCAAAAAACATTGGTTCGCTCAAGTTGTGCTTAATGGTATTCTACAATTTAAAGATAACAATTGATCCAGTATTTAAAGTGTGCACATGCACTACAATATTTTTTAACTTATTTATGTAATTATTAATTAATTAAATTAAATTTTTTATTTAACCTATACAAAGTTGTAAGCTTCTTTGTGCTACATTGTACCGTACTAGCGTATGGATTATGGTTTGTTTTGACCCTTCGACGACCGTAGATACATACGTAATATATAGGAGGTCCCTATTTGGTATACTTGAGTATAAATTGTAGACTACTACATAGCTTGTGAAACTTTTTGATTTGATTCCTGGAGGCTTTTTTTTTTTGTATAATATTACGTCATGTTAAAAGAGTATTACTGTCATATGTGGAACTTCATTTCATCTGTAAAATGCAACTTTTGTGTAAGGCTTTGTATGACAATGACAACAACCTCCACCCATCTCACTCTCTCTCTCTCTCTCTCTCTCTCTCTCTCAAACTTTTCCTTCATTCATTCATTAGGTTTCTATTATAACAAAACATTTCTGCCATACCAAATATGTACGAAAGCCCTTCAAAACAATGACATGACATGATGTGGATATGAATTTATGAGAGAATAAGATACTGTTTCGTTGGGCCAAAGCATAGATATAGTTGGCTGTTCTTGTTCTTGTTCTCGTCCCTCGTCTTTGTAAAAGTCATAGTGTGTATCCATGAATAAGTGATGAAAGGATACATTTATCAGTTAGCACAGCATGTATGTTCTTCGTACTCTAATATTATTGTTCAGAGGACCTGAAAACAGAAAGCTGGGGAATTGCTGATAATGAGAAGGAAAAAAGGATCCTTCACAACCCCCCTGTGAAACAAAAACAACCAAAACCAAACCACTGAACTTTGACACAGTTTTAAAGAGTCACGGTATCTTTATCGCCGTCACGCTTACGGTAGTAAAATGGGTGGGTAGATGCGTAATATTCAAACAAACATAGAAAGTAGAAAGGCGAAATTGAAATCGAAATAAAGCTTGAGAACACATTCCAATTATTATGGGATTTTTCAGGAGAGTAAATATATAAAATAAAGAAAGTGGGAAATTTTGACTATTTGAGATACTATACTATATACATAGGAGCTTTCCCGCATATTATTTCTAGAATGTTGAGAATGATACCACCTTAGAGTGTGCACAGAAAAAGTTAATGTTTTTGGAACATTGATTTTAAAGTGTACCAAAATACCTTAGAGACTGAATGCACTGGAATGATGGCTTCCATTCACGATTACAATTAAGATTAGGAAAACAACAAGGCGTGAAGTATTTTGTGCACATGTATGACAATATTACATATTAAGGAACGGGTTGTTGGGAAATAAGGGAAAATACGGTAAAGTTGCCAAGTGGAGGATTATTGGACTGGAAATAGGTAATAATATAATGCTACTTTCTATCTCTTCTTCCGTCTCACACATTCCCTTTCTTCTGTTTCCTCCTTTTTTTAAAGGCGCGCACGAGAAAGAAAGAGCGAGCGAAAGAGGATTGAAATAAATGTAAAAAAAAGAAGTAGATGCCTAAGTTGGAGACGGAGTGTTGGTTGTAGTTAAAAATGGAAGGATTGTAATGGGAAAGCAAAGGAAAAAGTTGAAGGTTAAGTTTCTTCATCGAGTCAGCAAGAGAAAGAAAAAGGGATAGATAGAAAACGCAACTCTTTTGAGTAGTCTTCAGTGACGAATTTTTTTTACCCTTTGCTCTCTCGTTCTATGTCTATTGTTACTCTTCCTATACCTATAACTGTATAGTAAAGACCTACCTACTTATACCTCAAGGAAAATAAGCGAAAAGAAGCTCAATGACTTAAGTAGGTAGATATGTACCTAAGTGTTACTTGTCGCCTTCGTCTTCTACTGACTGGGTCAGGCATTTCGCTTTGGCTCTATACAGTCTACAGGCGACAGGCAGATGAGGCACAATTTTAAAAGATTGTAAAACTAAGAAAAAAAATGCTCTACTTTTTTTTTACATTCTCGGTAGGATTAACGATGTGTAACTTGACACAGCGTCCTTCTAAGCATTAGTTTTGTGTACTTATGTATTGGACTCACTTAAGGCGGAGAGGTACAAAACTGGTAATATAGTCCATGTTTGATTGCACATTGTGTTGGGGGATTGGACATGTACAAATTCTGACCATTTGTCTACACAGAAGTGTGGTGGTTGTTGGTTTGATTTGGTTTGGGCAACGGGTTTACCCCGACTAATGCTCAACATTCCTGTTGACTTAATTATCCTCAGACAGATCTGAGAAAGGAAACGAATTTTTTGGGGGTATGTAAGTATATAAATGTACCAAGGGGTATTACAGATACTGATAACTTTGAAGTAGGGCTCCTCTGTCTTCTTCCTTAGCAGCGGGAGTGTGTCACATAATGTGAGGAAGTTACCTCGCCGTTCTTTTTCCATCAACAGAATATCCCTTTAATTTACTTCATACGGCTCTGTCGTCTCATCTATAGATTACCGTACCAAAAACAGGTCATTACAGTTACTCGGTATAACTGGAGAATAGCAGTGGCGCACAGAATGCGAATGTTTTCTTGAGCGCTCCGTGAAAAGTGAACCACATGTAGATTGTGGATACATGCATACAGGAAGCCTATGTAGTATTGTGGATTAGCGTAAGTATACAACTGACCTTGTCACTCTCCCGCCTTGTCTCAAGCTAAACTATAAAACTATGGACTATATGGGTATACTATATAGGTAGTCAAACTGTTCAGTGCTCCAGTCTTACCGCGCCTACCTTCACTCCTCTCTTCCATTCTCCTTTCACAAGTCTTGTACTACCTCCAGCACTCCAGTCATCCAGATGCTTTTTCATTGCATTACATTCCTTCCTCCGCTCTCCTCGTACATTATTAAAAACCCAGTCGGTTGGCTCTACGTCTGGATTCTGGATCTCTGGGATCCAATTGAGGGACGTATGTAGATCGTAGAGCAGAGTACTGATAGGTACTCGGTAGGACGGACGGAGTAATCTAATATTATGATTCAGCTTTCCCTCTATACTGTCCCTGTACTATACCTTTAAATCCTCCCTCAAATTATACAGCCTTATACTTTCTTAACTTTCTTTTCCTCTCGTGACGACCCGAGACGTTTATTGTAGTAGTCAACACTGCAACTCCCACCCAGGACCCAAGTCTCTCAACTTAAAGTAAATGCATACTTTATGTAATACAATCTAATTTTCTCGGGTAACAGTATACTTCCGCGAAATATACTTGACAGGGATATTTACATATTCCCTTGTAGACTACAAGACAGTATGGAGCACTTTTCATAAATAGGATTAAGATTAGGAGGTAGTCGGATTTCTTTGTAGTCTACTATATGTATTTCCAAAAAGAAATATTTGATTGTCTATCCAGATTATAGATTTTGGTATTATTTTATCCAACTTTGGTCTAGTTAAATTTGAAAATTCGGAGTCTCTTTGAAAAATATCTTTTTAATTTATAACTCACTCTAGTTTATAAAATTACCTTGGTAGGTTATAGGTGCTTTGTTACTCAGAGGTGTCTATAGTGCACTTGGGATCGAAATCGAGCCTGATGGTGAGATTTATGTATTTTCTCAGTAGAGAGTGAATTCTTTTCCCTTAATCATTGAATTGTCTTCCTTGTGTGAGAAAGAGAGAGTGAATGGAGATAGAGCTGCTGAAGCTGGTGATAGTTTTCAATTTCTTTTACGTCCAGATAGTTTGAATGGAACTTTTGGAAGAAATGCCAAAGCTATATAGGCAAATACCTAGCGTATGAGAAAAAAAAATCAAAGAATGTAAAATATTTCTCGATATTATATCTGGATATAGTACGTACCTACTTGAAATTGGAATATAGAGAGAGTATAGAGCGTGTTCCTTGTGTATAGACAAGAATTTGAAAAGAAGGACTCAAATTGAATATAAGATGAAGTTGGGATGCATGGAAGAAAATGAAAAGTTTGATATATTATAGGAGGGAATCTATTATTAGGTAGATCGGTCTGTAAGGGAGTGAGGTTGAGTCCCTACATAGCATAGGTGAACAGATACATGCTCGTAAGAAATGTGTGATAAATAAATTGAGGATGGGCTTTTGATTGTTTCCTGACTCCTGTCTCCTGCTACAGCATCGGTGTGTTGATGGAATGAAAGGATAAAAGTGTGGGGCAGAGTTGGACAGGATGACATCATGGAACAATAAAGGCTAAATAAGTAGTTCGTACATGTACGTGTATTTCTGTATAGGAATTTAATGCTATGTAGATGGCTATTTATTTGAAGGTTGAAGCTGTAGGCATGGCCCTCATATATACATATATCTAAAAATACACAGAGAAAATTGAATCCAAGACAAAACCTTTTGGGCTATATATATATTAATATATTATATATCATCCCTCTGTATCCATATCATAACATAACCATAAGCATAACCATCCCGAGTCCCAAACTAAAAAGTGATATGTATAAAGTACACAGTTTTTTGGTAGACGTATAGAGAGACATGATGTAGTTGAATGGCTGTAGCTGTATAATATTTAGCGGGATAGTAGTAGTGGATATGAAAGAGGCTGATCGATACGACGCTGGCGTATTTCTCTTCTTCTTTTGGCCTCTTTTTGGTAAATTTTGGTGTCTCTCTCACTCTCTCCAACAGCACCTTCTATTGCCATTCCCTACCCTCCGCTCTATTTGTACATACGCGTCTATTTCAACTTCAACTATGTGCAGATTCGGCGGCATACAGGCTTAAATTCAACTTTAGCTGTATACTCTCTAGACACTAGACACATCTCTGTAGAGAGTCCCATAGAGAGTGTAGAGAGTTGGTGGAGGGAGTCTGTGTGACTGTGTAGGTCCTGTATAATTCAGTAGAAGTACATTCGGCTCCTGTAGGTATGCGTATGTACATGTATGAATGCTCATAGTTGACATAGAGTCGTACCTACAACGTATATTACGATATGGGGCTTGGTCCTCTCTCTCCTAGAGTTCCTCCTGCTTGCCGAAAATCCTTTCGTGGGATGGAAGCTCGGTGATTTCCTCCAAGCCAGGGCTTAACCATCTCTTTCTACCACCACACAACCATTCACACTCAAACCAACCTTCTTTCAACAAGTTCACTTTTCTCTCTGTCTCTCTCTCTCTCTCTCTGTACACACATACTTTCACTCTCTCTCTCTTTATCTCTAGCTCGTCGATCTGCCTCTGTGCGTCTCTCTACAGAGTACAGTAGCATTCAAACTCGTAGCTCTCTCCCTTCCTCAGCATCACCAATCAAAACAACAACACTAATAACTAACTAGTATTTTTTTTCTTCTTCTTGCATAAGTTGATCTACATAGCTGTAGTCTATTTCTATTACACACATATTATAATATACTCTGCCAAGGTCGAGCTCTCGACATCAAGCCAAAACGAAAACCAAGGATTAAAACTACTATATCAATTTAAAATCATAATCATCATTTCATCATCCCTTTTACTCTTTTACTACACTGACAATACCATATACACACAGACTTACACATCTGTTGCCACTATAATATATATATAAATTTATATCTATATCTTCCAAGAGCAAGAATAAATTAGACGGGAACGTACAGACATAATAAGAGCGCATATCATTCACCATTTACAGTACACGTAGTCCTTGCGTATTAACTGTTCAGTATTTTTGAGTGACAACAACGAAATTTAAAGTATTATTACATCATATCTCTTCCATCTACATAAAACTACCTTACATTCTATACTAATAATCCTAAGGATAAGTAAATTTACACAACACTCTGTTTTTAGACGTCAAACGTTTAGTGGTGTGCTTCAGCTAAGATTTAAGAATCAGAATCAGTCAACGAATCACGAATTATCATCATCATGGATGTCGCAAAGGACGTGTAAGCATTTTTTTTTGGAAATTTTCGAAATTCTAAGTTGTTGTCAAAGGCTACGGAAGAGATATATCTATAACTATAGATGTAATATTTAGAGCAAAGTCAATACTTTTTGTGACAGTATTGACAAAGCTTTTCTGTATTTGTCGTGGTCGTTGTTGTTGTTTTGTTGTTGTGCAAAATTTCTGTGTCCATGCTTGGTGTATAGAAGGTAGTCTAGTATTCCAAGTCTTCGTTTTATAATATTTTTATACATGTATGTTCATTAGGAGTGGAGAGAGGAAGCGTGTGTGACTGTGTGTGTGTGTGTGTTAATATTTGACATGACACGTCATTCTGAAGTAATAGGAAACGTGGTGGCTGCCCTGATAATCAGAAAACGGGGATGGGAGTCCATAAACTCATTATTGTTGTAATATTCCCATTGTCAACGTAGGGACATAAAAGTGTGTAGTAAACGTTTATGATGTGGATGTGGATGTCATTTTGGAGAACTTAAAGGGAACAATGGAATTTTATATGGAGCACTATAAACCATCATAATACCCCCACTTCCACTTCCCCCGTTTCCGAATGCCAAGCATCCCAATCAAAATCAAGCCAAGTTTATTTTATAATCACTCAGAGACTTGCGAGTCTTTTTATGTCTTGAGTGCCTTATAATGTTGATGGAGAAAAGTCTGTAGGACTGTTAATGTTAGTGTAGTTAAGCTTCTGGTGAAGAGCTATAAGGATGCTACAGCGACTGTCTGACCTGCATCTCTCATTGTTGTTCCGGAGTCGGGAATTAGTTGGGTGTAATGGTGACTACAGAGGTCGGAAAGGAACATTTTCCATGGGGAAACGCCAAGCCCGTCGTCCGTCCGTCCTTCCTTCCGTCCGGCTTGCGTACGTTGGCTGCTGGGACCCGTTAAACCTTTTCTTTCATTCTTTTTATAAGTCACAGAGATAAAGCTGATTTAGACTATAATATATATAGTATGGAAATATACAAAAGTCTGAGTCGAATATTATACTACCTCTACTCATTGTTTCTGACTCTGTCTATCTGTAGGCAGGTAGGATATAGGTAGGTGGTCGTGGTTTAGAAATAGCTTGAAAAGTAAAAGATAAATTGCCCGTTTTCTCCGTCATATTATCTACCCATGGCGATGGCATGCGAGCGCCAACGGACTCGCGCTATGGCGGAGCAGTATGGCACAGCAGCAGCATGGACAGGCCAATAAATTTAAACTCTCCACAATCTCTGACAGTTGGATTATTATTACCATTGGGAACCATTTACTTGTCTTTTAATACTCTTCTTAATAGAATATTTCACTTGAGAAGTTTCCTCTCTCATGCTATTAGGTGTGATATTTTTAAAGCATTAAATGTACACTCAATCACCACCTTCTACATTCTTATATAGAGATTCCGCACTCCATACATATTATGTTTTAATTTTAATTAATATCTTTAATCTCAACTTTTTGGTGTTGTAGCGTATATTGCATTCGTCTCAATGGGGATGATTAAATACCTAATATGTATGAAGAAGGTATTGCGGGTACTTTTTTTAACCATATGTGTAGATCTTTACTCATGACTCATGACTCCTCTGGCTACTCTCCATTTCTACATGTATATGACTCATTTTCCATGTCTATTGCGTCATTCACAAGTGTGGCTGTGTGTGCATGGGGAAGGAGAGTGAAAATACTGGAAAGGACCTGTGAGCTAATCCTGAGCCAAACTGAATGGAGTGTGTGATTCATTTTGCGGGAGGCGTAATTTGGTAATTTGAGTGATTGTGAAGAGAAAAAAGAGGATGCATGTAGTAGGAACAAAAAGAAATTGGATGTGAGCCTGTGTAGATTTACATGCTTCTAGACTATATATTATTTATGCTGGTACCTACCTATTCCTAATTTACAGTAGATGTGGATAGTAATTTAGTTGTAGTGCGTATAATAGTGATGTTGGTGCTTTCCAAATTTGGCAGATAATCAGGCAAGAAGGATCAAGGAAAATCGGGGTGAAAAATAAAATAAAAGGAAGAAAAGTCCTGAGTTTCGTAGTTTCAGGTTGTCCATAGTTTTACATCTCTCAGTTGAGTCACAGTTACCGTCACCTAGGAGCTTCAAAAGCCTCCCGAATAATTACAATTCTTGGTTTATCGGGAGAGAAAACAGAAAGAAAGTGTTGCTTGAAAGAAGAAAGTGACAGTAATGGCTTTTTCTTGCTTTCTCTATAGTGTTGCTTGGCTTCCCTTTCCCCTCCATCCCGGCCGATTGTTCGTATCTGCATGACGTACATATAGGCTCGTAAATTCCGTACGTAGCTGAGAGTTTGGAAGCATTAAGAGGGAGCCATGTACTATGTAATGAATGTATATAAATGGTTAAATATAGTCACCCAATAATATATGTGTATTTAAATTTATGAATAGCCTGTATACATTATATCTGTAGGCAGAAATCATCTTTGTTTGGCTTTAATCGGTTTTGATTCGACAGGCTCAAGTCATTCTCATTCATTCAGATTACTATATTTAAAACTACCTTCTTCCGGTGCTCTGGCCAGCAGGGAGGCACCTACCTACCTATTAGTGTATGTCTATCTACCTATACATTCTACATGCATTGTTGAGTGAAAGCTTTCTCCGTTCCGTTTTTATGTCGTCAGCCGTACTCTCCAAGTAATTGCAACATCAAATTCAAATTCAACTTTACCCCTTTTCCTTATCCCCACGATACACTTGACTCGGGGCGAGTTATTCTGATTCAAGGAATTGTACTTGGAAGTCAGAACTATATATAGGCATAGGCAGGTAGGTAGTTACCATCTATAGACTCACTGTCGTGCCGTGCCGTGGTTACTTTCCATCATGTAAACTGACACACTGTGTGTGTGTGTTTGTGAGGGGTACGTTGTTATTCCTCAACTCACGATCAGGAGCATGAAGGGTTTTGAAAGTCTTTACTTTTGACTTGTACTGAAAATCAGTTTTGGAAATGGAGTTGAAGTGAACCAGAGCCAGAGCCAGTGGGAATAGGACAAAAGAAAATCCATTATAATAGTTTCAAACTAAAGTACCTATATAGTCCCCGCTCCTCACATGTACTACCTATACTATGCATTTATTTATTTAAATATAACTATATGTTCGAATCAGAGCTACGTCGTGAGTCTGTTTGAGCATAGCATACAATAAAAAGAATCGTTAGAGGTGAAATGAATATAACCTTCCTTTGATATATTCCCATTCCGCCTTGGTTTTTGGCATTGTTTGATTTTGGTTAAAATGGATACGGATTTGGTATGCATATGTAAACAGATATCTGGATCCGACTCCGGGTTGGTATCAACTTCCGACTATATGTATATATTGGTGGCTAATGTGGCATGATATCATGGAACTAAATAGGATTGCATAATGTGAAATTTTACTATGTACACACACGGAACGAGTGGAGACCGCTTGGTTAATTACATAGCTTAAGTTTGGGTAGCGCTATAGGATATAGCTTATAAGTTATAAGTCTGTAGAATTGAAATAGATCCATTTATTACTCACACACACATATAAACAGACGTGTACTTACATTGCATAAGGTTAAATTACCTAAACTTTTGAAGTTGAGAGGAGTTGACGGTTTGATTTGATTGAGGTGCTCTGTGCGGTGTTTTCCTCCCTCGGCTGACGCCCCATTCTCAAACTCAAATCAAAGTAAAAATTCAAGTTTTTTCACTATTTTGTTTTCCCTTCTTATGTTTCATTTTATTTCGTACTATTATTATTTTTATTATTATTTTGACAGATTTATTCAGTACACATGAAGCATATTTGTAGTTGTCGTTTCTGGAGTAGAAGTGAAAGGGACGATTCCACATTTGGGAATCCCTTCTTCTCGATCAATAATCTTTCTTTTGGGTTGTACAAGCTTTAACCCACTTTAACCTCCCTCAAGGTTGGCTTCCCATTCCCGTTTTCACTTAAGACCGCACTTTTGAGCGTCTCCATCTCCACCTCTCTTCCTCCTCCGGTTCAGATTCTTTTCCATGTTTACATTTACATTCATACATAAATAGGTATCTATATGCTCATGATGAGTGCGAGTATGGCAATAAGACCCGTGCCCTATGCCTCGCTACTTTTATGTCCTTCAGTCCAAGTCTCATCTCCGTAGGTCCAGTTACTCATATCATATCCTAGAATTTCAAGAGGCAATAAAGAAAAAATAGAAATAATAGAATGGAGACTCGTCAGGAGATAGAAATACTCCGAAATACTTTGGAACAGCACTGTGTATCATCCGATCCTTCCCATTGGGATTCCAATGTTGAGTGTGTATATATGGTTGCTCACTCTCTCTCTTGCTCTCTCTCTTGAGTTCTTGAGCTCAAAAGCTGAGCAAACTTGTTCTTAGAAGGAGTTGAAGAGAACTTTAGGATTAGACTGTTTCCAGTTCTCGAACGATTTCCATTTCTATCCACCGATTTACAAGTCAAATCAAAATCAACTGTTCCCTATCGTCCACTCCGTCCAACATATTTAAACCCTCATTCATCTTCATTTCATTCCAACTCTGTCGTTTCCATGTGTTTGGTCTCTCCCTCAGAATTCCCTATCGCTGGCTTCCTTTGACTTATTCCTAGCGCAATATTTTTAGCTTGTCTCTATATTTATTCAGTATTCAGTACTGGTCTATTTAAACTATGTCTGTATGCTGCCTGTCCCTGTCACTTTTTTATTCATTCAAATATAGTCGTGTTGTAAACCCGTCGATTCTAGTGAGTGGTATTTATTGTAATTTGATTGATGCTGTGTTTACCAGTAAAATTCAGTTGTGGATTTGCATTGTTGTATGTTCAGACGGAGTACTCGTCAGTCCTGCCTGTCTGCATATTACGATGAATTTTATGAGGGGAGTATTAGCGGGACACTCTCCTGCCAAAGTGCCTACTCATATCTTATCGTTAATGGGAAATCAATACTTTGTTTACTCAAGAAGAGAGCATTAGTGTGCTATGATGTACTGCGTAGAAAATGTAGGATGCAGATAGGGAATTTTATTGGGGGATTAAAATAGATTCGGATAGTGTTGTGTTAATGTGGGTAGGTACTATATATAAAGTCTATTTGTGTTTGTAAGTGTCTGCCGCCGTGTGTATGTAAATGTGTAGAATGTATTATGGAAGTTAATCAAGTGCATAATATACCTATTGCTGTGTAGTAGGTCCATTCCTTCTCGTTTTTAGTACTTCCCGACTCTCAGAGTCAAAGTCAACTTTATTGCTATGCTATATGTGTTGTATAATGTATGAAGACGGCATATAGGAGGGTAATTACACTTGCGAATTTATGAATGGAGATATCGTTTGTCGTTGTGAGGTAGTCACAAAAATAAAGACTGGTATTAAAAGAGGAAGACAATGGTAATGGAGCGGCGAAGGACGGGGGACGACTTCGTGACGTGATGCGGCTCATGTATGATTATGTAATTCTGAATGATTATTGTGTGTGTGTGGGATGGGAGATAAATGTGTAGGAAGGATGGGATATATAGCCTGAACAGGTGTATTTGTGTCTTTTCTTCATTCTACATTGTACCTGGAGTGGTGAGGTATTAATGTAGATGGTAGCTTTAGGTAGGTTTCGCTTAAATGGGATGGAATGAATGAATGGGGGGAGGTGTACTTACATGTATGTATGGGTGGAGAGGAAAGAAAGCTGGGAGAAAGTGTAGTTGATGGCAGATGTTTTCCATGAGAATGGAAGCAATAGGAATAGATTAATTCACAGCTCACATCTTCTCCGCGTCCTTCTTCACATTTTGACTGACAATTCGCTCTCTCCATCTCTCTTTTCGGAGGTCTCTTCGTTTTATTTTCACGTCTCAAGAAAGTTGAATTTGAAAAGATTTTTTTTTTCCTTCTTTAGTGAGCGACAAGAACAAGTCGAACACAATCCCTTCCCTTTCTTTATTTTCCCCATCTTCGACTGTTGAGGGGAGTGCTCTCAAATTCTGTAAGACGGAAAGGTTAGACTTGGTCATGAAGACTTTGACTTTGGAGTAGTGAAAAATTATCATATTCTTTTTCTTTCCTTCATTGGTATGTCAGGATGTGAGTGTTCTCATTTTCATTGTGATAGGGAGATGTGCAGCGTCTGGGATTCCTTTTTTTTTCTTCTTCTTTTGAGTCCCTCATGCAATGACAGTGAGGATACTCTGCATACAAATTAAATTTTATTCCCGTGATAAATCAATCAATTTGTATGCAAGTATGTTCATATTCACGTACTACAGGGACTATAGGACGTTATCTCATAGTTCACCCCGTTCCAATTTTAGGGACCTCACGTTTAATCATAATCATGAGTTTATGATGAGGGTGTGTGCATCATACAAACATGTGTGCTAGCTAATGTATATAATTATAGGTACTTTCCATTACCATCCTATACTTTGTTCAAGTTCCATAATATAATTTTAAACGACGTTGGTTTTGAACGTGGGTAGGGAGGTAGGTCCTTTTGTAGTTTATATCAGTTGTACCTTTACTACATGGTCGTCATACGCCTTGCTTTTTGCTTTTTCGCTCAAATTTGCAATGTGTGATTTCTGTGAAAATAAAATTGGAGTAGTAGGGTTTCAAATTACCTAGTAGCTTGTTTGAAGCGGCTTGTTTTTTTGGTCGTTGGAAATTTTGCTTGTTTTCACAGTTGCTACACAGACCTACTTTTACATACTGGGAAAAGGTTGAGGGGGATGTATGATGTATTAGGGAAAGTTTTGGTGGAAATGGAAGACATGGAATATATTTTCGATATTATTTCATAATGTATGCAAATATATTATGGACATTGTAATTTGTAAAAATAATATAGAGTATGGAGAATGATGGGGTGAGCACTGAGTAGAAACTTGAGGCATGTTGTGTATATAATAACTTAATTATATAGGGGAGGTGAGATGTGACCTGATTTATGCTTGAAGTTTGAAATTCATTGATTTCTTAATGGATATATAATATAATAATAATCATAATATTATTTGGGTTTGACTCTTTATTTGTGTAGGTACCAGAAGACTGAATCGGCAATTAAAGCGACAGCTGAGCGGACTACTTCTTTGCTCGGAGGCATTGGCTCCGCCATGAGTCAAAAACTAGGTGCTCTGAAAAATACTGACTCTTTCCGGTCCATGGAGGAGCGCGTGTCATCGGCTGTCTCCACCGTCAAGGTACATGTAAGGAAAACATCGAAACTATCTTTTCTAACCTCTCTTCTCTTTTTTTTTTTTACATGTCGTGAACTGTAGTCGTCGTCATCGTCTTCGTATGTATTTTGTATCTTCTGTCTTATTTTCTCTTTTTATCCAGAACTCTCTCTCTCTCTACGTCCAAAGTGATATTGATACTGTCTCTATCTCTTTACTATTTTACTCCCATTACTACATTACATTATGCTATACGCGCTGCTGGACTGTCGTCTACGTTATTTTTGTACTCTATACTTTTAGTCCGAACCACTGGATAAAGTTTACTTTGACTTCCTCTCGCATCATTTCCTATCTGTCTGTATTCTCCTTGTCTATATTTGTGTACGAGTCTCTGACCTGTTTTTATTCAATTAGCCGCTACTAAATATTTCCTTTCCCTGTATTTACTCCTCATGTTGTATCTGCGTCTGGTCTGGGAGGCAAGAATGGGCCCGGTTCCAGTTACAGTTGTTGATTGTGGTTGAATAGTTAGAGAAGACAGAAAGGGTGGCTTTTAGTCCTCCTCCTACTCATGTTATTCCTATTGTCAGTCTAGGATCTTATTAGGTAGATTGGTACGAGCCTCCGTTTTGGCCAGATGATGGAACAATATTTTGTTATAATAATATTATTTTATTCTCAAGTAGTGTAGTGTAAACTATTCTACGAATGATATGATTTAGCTCGGCACGTACGAAGGAAGCTACGTACATTCTTGGTATTTTGTAAAGTAGAGTGAATATTATTAAAAGAATGCTTGTAAGCAGACACCTTGCACTTCTCATGAATTATAACATTAGGTAAGGTGGTTTGTTACTAAAGGGAAATATTTAGGTTGGTGTGCACGTTGGGTGGATGAAGGTGCGTGCTCACTTTCCTTTTTCGCTCTTTCGGGGCCTGACTCACTAGTCAGCTTGGTATATAGGGACACGGTACATTTGTTCAGAGAGCATAAATCCTGGAGCTGTGTACAGTTTTCTTGTCTACCTGATACATGAGACCGTACACGAGCGAGCGAGTGGAGGAAAGTATAAACGTGATTTTATTGATTTTTCTTCCCATTCCACATTCCCTCATTAACTATTAACTACAGTTTTTCCTGGTAAATGTTAGAAAGTAGACTGCCAAAGCTGTACACAGTGCAATCTCTTTAAGCATTGGAGATGTATAGAGGAAAATTTCAAAGGGTACTATGGAGGGACATGGAGCATAAAATAAAAGTGCTATAGTGCCACACATACTCTCGCTGTCACGTTTTCTTCATGGAATAAATTTGTGAGCAAATGTAACTTGTTTGTAATTCAATTTTAGTTCCTAGACGCTGTTTTAAATTAGATTAAACTCAACTATCAGTTTTAATTCAAACCATGTTAAATTGTGTCATAGTCTTTGATGATCATAATCCCTGGCTTAATATAGTTTGTGCTGTTTTTTTTTTGCAGCATTTATATTATTTTTTACCCTGAAGATTGTATACTGTGTAGATAACATTTTCTTTATGATGAAAAGCCTTTTCAATTTTTTTTTTGTGGGACAGAATACATAGGGGATGCCAGTCTGTATTAAATTTTTATATTAGTACTTCATGCGGGGTGTACATATTGTCATGTATATTTGGCACATGCTATAAAAGAAAAATACGATTTCTTCCGAGAAAAATGATTCTTTTTTTCTTCTTTTCATACCAAAGACCATGGACCAGGACCAGGGGTAGTGTACGTACCTATACATGTCTACAAAAGTACGCTTTTAAGCAAATAATCTGGTATTGCAAATAACCGGCGGCAGTGCAGTGTGAGGAAAAAGTTCAATGGAGAAGCATTTGTCTGTCAGGAGTCTGAGCTCTGTATGACGAGTATAAATGTGTGGAGGAGGTGTGCGCCGCAGGAGACCGAGTTATTCATCTCGTCACAGTTTTTGTCAGTATTCTCCGCATTGTGAAACTTGATGGGTAGATGTGAAGGGTGGAATGGTATAATGTATAGCGGGCATGCATAAATATATATACAAGAGACTATTTACCGCTCCATCGTATCTCTACTAGGCTGTAATGTGGGCTGTGAATGTGAAGCAAGTAGCATGGAAATATGTAGTCTTATTTCATTCTTATCCACATAAAAAAAACGAAAGAGAAAGAGCTCCTGTTAAAATTATTTACAGTGGAAGTTAGAGGAGCACCATTTTGTAGCTCTGAAGTTCTCGTAGTGATCCATCCCTTTTAATTATCCATCATCGTCATATTCTAATATATTAACAGCTAAATATGAGGAAATACATACGCTTACGCTAATGAACTGGGAATGAACGGGTCCTGTAATCTCTATGTGTAGGTACTCCCTGTCGCTATATGTTTAACATGCTAATTTTCCTCGCATATAGTCAAGGAACGAGTAGGAAACAGCATAGGCTTTTGACCTTAACTTCTGACTGACTACTAACTCATTAAATTACTTTTTGAGAAGGAATTTAAATTATAATTTTCTCCTAGATACTTATTCTTTTTTTTTTTTTTTTTTTTTTTTAATATAAAAGACGATTCTGTGACATAATAGTAATGAAGGATGTAAAATCTGTTTGCACTTACACATAAAAACGTTACTTTTACTTTATACTCTTTTCAGATTAAATATGTATAGGTATGAGCTGCGTGAGTGAAAATGTAATTCCAACACCAAAAAAAATCCAAAATATGTATACAAACATTGTATGTGGAAGTAGGTAGGTACCTAAATAGTAGAACAATGAAATTGTATTTTTTGAAAAGGAACTTTTTCCAGGAGCAAGTAATGAGTTTTTTTTTCTGGTAGGTATATTAAATCTCATCTTACTTTTATTGTCTTTCACGTAAATCGTGAGAGATAAAGGTATTAGGTAGGTATTTTGTTTGCAGACTAGGTACGCTCAGCCGTGCCTACCTGCCAGGGATAAAGATTACCCCTTGTGCAAATATTATGTGGACACGGTTCTGGGTTTACATTCCTTTATTCACGTGCTTCCTATGCATTTTGTATTACTATTACTGGCTTTGTGGTGATTTATTTTTATTCTTCCTTTTTTTTTTGTATTTCTTGAAAAAACTTTGAGCGTAAAAAAGAAAAGAAAAGTTGCTTATGTATTATGTTAGGTCACTGGTTAGTTTGAGGCTAAAAATACGTATGTATCTACCTACGTGGGAGCACATTTATATTTAGCCATGGAAATTAGAGCATGTCTACTGTGAAATCAAAATCAAGGTTTAAATTAATTCCTTAATAGTCTCGTAATCGTAGTTTGGAAGAAAGATACACTCTCCTCAAAATAATATTGCCCAGATTAATCATGGGAAGAGTTTTGGAGTAAATGTAATGTAATAAACAAATCTTTGGAAAGTGGAACATACGTGTAAAAATAATTAGGGCAATTTGTTGAATTACTGGAGAAAGTTTAAACGGATTCATAGGGCCACAACGAGATTTGTGTGGGTAGTAGGTTGGATTTAATTATACTCATCAGACTTAGACAGTCTCCCAGTCTACAGGCTTATTGAGAGTGGAAGTGGAAGTGAGTGAGTGGTATAATCTTGGTAGCTTGTAGCTTTGAATGTGACATGACTGTATGCACTGCACTACAGTAGCTCCGGAAAAGGCACCATACCAGATATAGGGACTGCACACAGGCAACGACATCCACATACTAAAATAACAGTGTAAACTTCCAGAGACTAAACTCGGAACACTCTGGAGCTTGAGTGATATTACGCATATAGTAACTGCACTGATCCTCACATATACTATGTACAATCTACTCATGATATGGGACTAAGATTAGATAGGAGTAGGATAGACAGTCCCCGCATTTACATCCTCCATGTTGTTTGTTGTAATCAAATAATAATTCATGGTTAACGAGGGAAAATGAAAACGCATATTATGCAGATTTGTTGTTGTTGTTACTGATGCTGACAGTGAGTTAAGGAGGATGATGAATGAGTATATTTATAGCTCTTAAGCAGATACAGACAGATAGCTAGAGGAGGGGAAAGCAATGAGCGTGGTGGTTACATGTAGGTATGCAGGTTATTAGGTGTATGTCCCGGGCGGAGACTCCCTACCTATATTTCGAGCTACACTTGGAGCTAGGACGCCTAGGAGAGTGCTCTGTGTTGTATGTAGGTGTTTGTAAGCAGGTGAAAGCATGGAATGATCGAGTTGCTTTGTGGTGATGACATTACGAAATTAGACTCGGATGCCTGCATTAATTGAATATGGTATTAAGTTTAAAGCGTGTTGTATATACTAGGCTTAATTTAGTTGGAATTATACACTCCCAGTGCAAACCAAGTTAGAGCTAGAAGCATAACTATGTAGGTATATGCATTTGCACTTTATACTAAAAGTATGTATGCTCCATGTGTTCCCTGGTTTGTTCATCACTATAATTATAATCACGAGAATAAATTTATATCACTAATTTGCAATTTCCATTTGAGTCCATTCCTTGGTCGTTACTTCCTTACTGATATGAGCAGTTTATGCCAAGTTCCATATATTTCCATATTACCAGTACCATATTATAGCAGTGTGTCAGTCTTTAGATCCCATCCCAGTCCATCCATCCTTCTACTCAGAACCAAGTCCTTGTAGTAACTAGTTAATTCTGTTTGCTTTTCTCTACTTCACTCTCTCTTGCTCTTTCTCTCTCTCTCTCTCTCTCGTTTCAAAACTCTGACTCTTTTAAAATCATAAATTATTCTTTAGCATTTTCATGCTCTTCTTCCTACAAATAAGTAACAATTTACAATATATTATACATTTAGTGGGTTAAGTATGCTAATCGTAAGCTGAAAAGTTACACTCTGGTTTGCCCATGTTGATAAGTTAAGCCAACCATAATACATAGTTATAGTTGCTGATTTAGTGTGGGACAAAAGTAGTGATGAGTTACACAGTCAGAGTAGTGATAGCGTAGTAGTGTGCTACTATGGTGGGTAATAAAAGTTTGGGATAAAAAGAGACTTTAATACGAAATATATAGGTATACTTACGTGTGTAACTCACGACACTTTTATTTGTACAGAATGAAATCTAATGAAAGACTTTTTCGTTTGAATTTTCAAAATGACAGACACGAATGGGAGGATCACGTTCGGGTTCGGTCCAAAGTTTTGATGAAGCACTACGTGAAGCAACTGCAAATCAAGGGAACATCCCGGACGGGTCTAAACCTAATGGTGGAACTCCTACGCCTATTGCCACTCCCGTCGCTGAAGAGAAGCCCGTCTCATAAACAGCTGCTATAAGTCTCACTGTCGGAATGGAATCTACGAAAAACATAGATATAAAAAAAAATAACATGAAAATGAAATAAACAAAATCAAACCAACGGAATGTATCCAGTTGTATAATGAAAGCAACAAAAACTAACTATTGTAATAAATTGTGAAAAAAAACCTGCCCCTGCAATCATCACCACCATCATATTGGACGTTGACCCTTGAACACAACATTGATCCTTTTTCAGAGTAATTATGATTCAAAATGGAAATCGTAATTATGAAGATAATGAATTGAGTACTCACTAAAATAATCCAAATCCGGGTCCGGATCCCCCAAGCCTATATAATACATAAACATAATTACATATATTATATAATAATATTTATGTGTAAACAAATTCAAACCCAAATAATTTTCTATGTTAGCGTATACTATACTGATATATTTGAAACGAACTAAATTATGTAAAATCAGAATTGTTATATATCTTCATCTGTTTTGAGCTCTTATCTATATTGTGAAACTGAATCAAGTGAATCAGACGCAGAATCAGATCCTTCTTCTATTATTATTGGTTGTGCAGAAATAATAATGTAGCAACAAGTAATTTATAGTGCTTCGACTTCCCGTTGCAATTTGTTTTTTTTTAAATCCGGGATTATGTACTACATAAGTATACATATGTAACCTAAATTCTGAAAGCACAATTCCTCAATGTAGGATTTAGGAATAAACTAATAAAAAAGCAACTACAATCAATTATATAATAATAATGTAGGTACAGATTTACAGGCAATCGTAATCAATACTGTTACTATGCAGACGCAGTGTAACTCCTCTGACACACTAGGTTCAGAAAATGAAATATCGAGTCTCATTGTGCACTCATATATATAAAAGCGTAATTTTAATTGTATGCTAGCTAGATATGTACATTGTATTATTATAATACATATTATAAAGTAACGGATATGAATATCAGAGCCAGAATTGTTAACATTTATGATTAACTGATTAATAATATTAATTCCAGTGTACCAATACCAACTCTACATAGTGAATGCTACATATATATTTGTTTAAAAATTTACTCAAGGAACAAACTAATTTTTCCTAGCGAATTTTTGTCATTGAGAAAGTTAGAAAGTACGAAAGTGTATGAGAATCGAATTGGAACAGTCTCTTTTGGTATGAAAAATGGTTGAAAAGTTTTATTTGGCAGTATAGATCAAGTCAAAGATAGGACACGGAAGATGAAAAATTATGTAATGAAAAAAGGAACTCAAAATGAGTAAACAAAAAGCGATATGCTCGATAATAAAATAAAATAATGAAGTACCTTACGTATACAAAAAAAAAGAAGAGAAAAAAGGGAAATCAATGACAAAATGATCGGAGGATGATGTAGACATGAAAGTAAATGAAAACCTTTTTAGATTGATCAATATTTTAATATGTTTGTTTACATTATTAAACCCGGTACTCTTTATGATAGATTTAAGGATGTGTGTATCTATAGTCTTCACATCATTATTATAATGATTATATTATGCGATTACGGTGATAGTTTCTTCTCTAGTTAAAAAATAAAAAAAAACAATAACAAAAGTAGTCAACATCCAAAATTGTCAATTCCTCCGTTTCCTTATATAAATCGTGATGCTTTTGAAATTTAAATTTACCCAAGAATAATCATCTTCTCAGTATTTAGATATAATTATTATATTATAGTAATAATAATGATTGTGTATCCAGTCTTTGGACTAGCTTGAGTTCTCATAAATACCGGTAAATAAGTACATAGATATTATGTAATCGTAATTATTATTACTGTAGTATTACCAGTAGTCAGTACACTATTCCATTAACTGTAGAATTATGAAAATCTTTTTCGATTTTAGTTTTGAATCTGAATTTACGTACGTTTATTGTATGTTTAAACTTTGGTAAGGTCAAGCAAATTCAAGGTTTTCATAATATATTATACTATTACGAATACGATATTAATTATCCATTATAAGGACTGGTAGCGTAGACGTGTTTTGAGTAGTAAGTACATAGCATTGGATATTGATTTGTAGGGGATACACTAATAAGCAGTAATAGTCTAACTGTCGATAATTTCCTTTCATTTTCATGTTTGTGGGATTTGGATGTATTCATTCCTTTTGTTAGATTTGTTAATGAACTAATCAATTATTATTATTACTACGTACGTACGTAAACGTAAGAGTAGCATTTACCAATAATATTTTATTATAAACTATATTATAGTCTGGGTTATAGTTTAACGTACACAATACTATCAATCAAATTTTTGTGGTCAAAATCAAAATATCGTGAATTTTTCTGTTTGGCTATACAGTTATAATAACTGTGAATAATACAATTGAAAATAAATATTCTCCCTGACAAAAGAACAAAAACCAAAAGGAAAAACGGGCATTGACTACATCTATGGAAAAATATTGGCAAAATATAATAATTCATTATTATCTCTCTCACTGTTAGCCTTAGTGTTACTATTATTTGATTTTAATTCCATTAATGGCTGTCTGGGGACACATTCTAAAATCGTTTTACTTTTGTTTGTTAGATATTGTATAAATATTTAATGAGAGAGAGAGAGAAAGAATACTTTGCATTTATTCTTTTTGGCTCGAATGGAATGGCTCTGTAATCCTAGTTTTACGATTACGACCCTTGAAAGGGTAGGCTTATAATCTTCCTGAAATACTTCTCAACATTTTAATTCTATTATAGGGAAAACTGTAAAAGAGAATGCCGGAAACTAGCACTCAAGCATACACATTTATAACAACAACGCCAATTTAAACTTTACAATAAAATTACAACTGTGGGTCAGCGCCAGAAGGAAGGACAACCCCCTCCTCTCTGCCTGCTCTGATCCTCATTTCTATTCACTTGTCCAACGTTCCGGTATGCATGATTTCACTTGAGATTCCTTGATTGAGATTTCCATCCTTTGGCTCTTGTCTGGGCACATATCTATATTTATAATTGTTATCATTCGAGCATCTTTTGTACTATACTGCACTAACTAGACTCTTCTTTGCATGTGTATATGTACACATCGTGAACGTCCTCAAAGACTTCCCCCATATCGTCCTCATCAACTAAATAGTAAATTCAGAATTAGTATGCATAACATTTTGGGTCGGAACAGATTTCTCTGTTCCACACACAATCATGAAGTGATAAATACAGACAGCGACAGGAACCATTCGATGCTTGGAGCTTGGGAGCTTTTACGATCCACGCATGTAGGTACTTACTAAATAGTACAGGCACATAGAGGCGGGTGTCAGCGTACACGATCTCTATGTGATTATCATATCTGTAGACAGCCCTGCCGTGGCCGTTATGTATGGTGAGATATTGTACTGTGTGGTTGGGATTAGACATGGCATGAGGCATGAAACTGAATTTCTCTGCCACTCCACAAAAAGTCAGAAGAAGAATGGAAAATTGAAGTTTAAACTAATTACCCCAGGACACGGCCCAAACAGCATTTCCCCATCAGCCCAGCCAACAACATGAATGACTTGCATTTCTAATTCGGTGAACTGCCTACAAAGGGGTTCTTCCATTGCATCAGTACGAGAACCTTAATTTTGTCATTGTGAGAATCTATTTAGCATGTTAATTATTTATTTAGTTTTCGTGTCAAGTTTGGAATTGCTGGGGAGAATGAGCTACAAATTCTAAATAGTAAACCTTGCAAAAGGAGAATACAAAGGGGGTGGACGTAAAGTAGGTAAGGTATGTATAGATATGTATAGTCCATGCCTGCTGCGACAACGCTGAAGTAGGTACTTCACACTATACATGTAATACTATATACTATATAGTGTGAATTTTTGTATTCGTTTTTTTTTCTTATTTGTAAGTTGCAAAAAATCCAGATTGCAAATTAAAAGCAATAAAACGACAAGAGTTTTGTGTACAAAAAGATGAGTTCAACGTTCATTCCCTCCTTTCTTGCTTGGCCCAAGTTGAATTGCAATGCAATGCTACTTGTAAAAGTAATATGAAAGATGCGATGGACAGACGCAGACGTACCAAGACCAAGAGACATTAATACGAACACACATAATGTTTCCACTTCTTCTAAGCAGAAGATGGGGATGAGGTACATATTATGAGGGATAGTTAAAAACTTGAGATTTGAGATTTAATACATTGTTTTTGGAAGAGCTATAAACCTGAAGAGCATAGCTAAAGGCTAAAACAATAGGGAAATGAAGCCATATATCAATTCATCATACATACGTACATACTATAGTGATAGGTCTTTAGATATATGTTTATAAAGCTCAAACTCGCATCGAGAATCATCAAGAAGGGATCGAAATCAAGTGGTAGTGTGGTTACTCTTGGTGCTGGTGTGGTGGCTGGTGGCAATCTTATATTTTTTCACCAAAAAATTGACCAAAACGAAAAATACGCTGACGTGGACTTACGTTTCATAGCCAGCAAGATAGAGAGACAGACAAACATACTTCACACTGACTACTACTACTCCTCTTATAAGTCCAGTCCAGGTGAGTGTTAGGAAAGGGGTGAGGGAGATCAAAGTTTACTCGAGTTCACTCATTAAAGTGCCGTGGATCCTCGACAGAATGGAGCACTAACGGAGAAGAGCTTTCCAACTTCTTGAAAAGGAGGCAAGTTACCTCGTGTCCTGTCTTACATGCCCAAACCACCAACGTCCCAACTATTATGTTTTGCTTGAGGGAAGGTCTATTTTTTTAACTCATTTTTCATTGTTGTTCGCAGATTCAGATAGGGAGAGAGTGGTATCTCTTGTATATATTTTTATATAATCTCTTTATTATCATACACAACGGAATCAAATGATGATCCTCACCTCATATTTCAGCTCTACTATACTAGTTTAGTCCTCAACTAGACTTTGAGAAAACCTGCCAGAATCTCAAATTCCTTACGATTATCATTCATACAAAATACCCAAACCTAAGCAAACTCACACTATCATTCGTTTAAGCCCATATGTAAAGTACACACATGTGAGTGTATATCTTTTACGTAGCGGTAGCAGAGTAGAAGTAGACAGAAGGATCCATATACAATATGATTACACTATATACTAGGCGCTATAATATGCTACACTACACTGTCTGTAGCAACAGTCGAACATATATTATTATGCGGATTCAAACCAACTATCTTGGTAAATTGTCCTCCTATCTCCCCTCTGCTTATCACTGAGTAAAGCAATAAAGTGCTCACCTGATAATATTTGCTGAAAAAAGACTCATCAATCGTCTATATATTGTTGATATATCCGTAGAATGAAAAGATGAGATTATGGACCAACAAGATTGAATTTGAGAGAGACGAGACGAGGGGGAATGTGGAGTAAGTAGAATTGTTGGAGTCAAATTGTTGTGTGGATGTGGATGGGGATTTAATATGTAGGTAGGTACACATGTTGTGGTTATTGGAGTACAGTGAAGTATTATTTGATATGTGTGCTTAAACCCAGTCAAGTTTTTCTCTATTTCCACCTGTATATCTCATCGTCAGGTGGATGGATAGATAGGTAGCAATTATCTATATACATTTCATATGCCCTCCTAGACCCAAGACCGGTTAAAGCTATTGTTTTCTATGCGTCACGTATGTATATACTCTATAGAGGCAGTAATTCTTACTACTATTATACTATATTTTATAGCTACTACTACTACTATATACCAAGAATCCTTCTTATATATTTTTTTTATATTCATTTATTTACCTGTTTTTTGGTTTTCCCTTACAAGTTAACACTACGAAGTCAGCCCAAGTCACCTGTGTACTCCTGAGTTGTTCATTTCGAGTTGGACCGCATCAGACAATATATTTCCTGTAGCTGTAGTATATTGTGAGCTCGAGTGTGTGTCTTCAAGTTGAAATAAATTGAGAAAGTTTTATTCCCCGAAATCGAAATTATTTATTGGAAGACGTAGGACAGGAAGGAGCGAGAGGAAATGGGGAAGCTCACAGTGTATACATATCTAGGCTTAGGCATCCTCGCAGCCTACTTATCATTGACATTGTTTGGTGATAATAACATTCCTGAAATCCCTGAATTCTACTGGGGTAAAAAGAGTGAGGCTGGAAAGGAGGATAAAACCATACGACCGTTCAAAATACAAATTGAAGATAAGATATTAGCTGACTTGAGGAAGAGACTACAGTTAGAAACGTCCGCTGATACATCTCGTCTCACTCCACCTCTCCCGGGTCAAGGGTTCCATCATGGCTTCAATACCAATTATCTCAAAAAAGTGGCAGACTACTGGCTCAATAAATATGACTGGCGGCAAAGAGAGAAATCATTAAATAAATATCCACATTTCAAAACAACCATCTCTGGACTGGATGTTCATTTCATCCATGTCAAGAGTAATAATAATGCCAAATATAATGTAACCAGACCTTTACTCCTTCTCCACGGCTGGCCCGGATCCTTTGTGGAACTCCTCAAAATCATCCCCCTCCTCACGGATCCTAAGGATGACCAAATTAATTTTGAGGTGAGTAAATATATAGTTGTTCCTATTTTATTATTTTTTAATACTTGTAATAATTATATCCAATCTGAAAAAAAGTAAGAGTAACATTCATACGCGCATAGAATTCCATATGAGAACCAAGTACAAAATATATAGTTTTGGTTAAAATTCTCAACGCTGCACTGTTTTACTCACCTATTACACTCTCAGATGTTCGTGATATGGGTTGGAATGGTAGATGTTGCTGTTAGTTTGGCTTTATGGCGTTGGGCCGGATTTGCATTCCTTGATCTAGTAATAAGAAGTTTGTATTTCAATGTCGTTTCTGTCCGTATGAGCAGGTTGTAATCCCATCTATACCTGGATATGGATTTTCGGAAGCACCCAGTAAGCCCGGCTTAGGACCTGTTGAAGCATCCCAACTCTTTCTGAAGCTCATGCAAAGATTAGGACATAATAGATTCTACGCTCAAGGTGGGGACTGGGGAGCCATCATTGCAACGACCATGGCTGCAATCTATCATAGAAAGTAATTTCCACATAATAATATTATCATCATCAATTCCAATTTAATTTCTATTTATTATTTACGACTAAAATGCAGTGTAGCAAAGAATATTATAATGAAATTGGAGCATAATTCATTCAGTTGAGATTCAGACGTTCAGAGGAGTAATTCATAACCTTGAAAAATTAATTTGATTCACTATAGTGTCATGGGAGTTCACGTCAATTTATGCTTCAGTCAACATCCTCGCCTGGCTCTACGGTATCTTTACTCCAGTCTCCTATTCCCATTGTTCTATACCAGTGAAGAGACATCTAGACTCTTACCACCGTCCAAGCCTTTGACGAATCTGTTTGAAAACAGTGGATACTTGCACTTGCAAGCGACCAAACCAGACACAGTCGGTAAGTATGTAACCTAAGTAAGGTACCTAGCTCCAGTAGCTGTAGTTTAACCCAAAATTTACTACACGCACATCCTGTGCACCCTTAAGGTCGTAGGTAGAGAACGTGATTCCGTTAGAAAGCTATTCCAGAATTCCAGTAAGTTTTGGAAAGAGAGCGAAGGGTAATATAAAAAAAGGAAAGTAAGTCGAAGGTGTTAAACTCAAATACATATACAGATGGCAGTAGGTAATAATCAATCGTTGAAAGCCTCTTCAAACATTACAATCTCGAATAAAATTATCCATCAGATGACGTTTGCACAAGTTTATGTAAGAACTATACTTACCTACTCTGTATTTTAATAGAATTTGTCAAATTATTAATTATTTTTGTTGACAGCAATTGCTCTCTCAAACTCACCTCTGGGCTTGGCTGGCTACATTCTCGAAAAATTCGCACTTTGGACCAACGCCGACTCAGTTGGGAAAGAGGATGGAGGGCTAAGTGAAAACTTTACATTGGACGAACTCCTGGACAATGTCATGATCTACTGGGTGACAAACTCCATTGGAACCTCAATGCGATTCTATAAAGAAGCTTTTAGTGATAGACAAGCAGCATATGGAATGAACAAGTAATGTGCCAATAACTTGCCTACATATTTACCAAAATGTTTTATATGTGTGCAATTAATTATTAAACATGTACACACCAGAATCTTGGATTTGATTACAGTTGTAAATTACTCACAAGATACCTAATTATTGTTTGCTTTTCAGAGTCCCAACGTACGTCCCCTCTGCCTGTCAAATAAGTCCTCATGAATATTTAGCCCAGGCTGAAACTCTCCTAGTGGATAAATATCCTCAACTCCTTAGCTACAAGGTCCTAGAGAAAGGTGGTCATTTTGCTGCTTTCCAAGTTCCACAAATAGTTTCTAAAGATGTGATAAGTTTTTTCAACAGAATCATTAGTTCCGGACTTGAGTCAGTGTACGCACGAAAACTACCAGCGTCCTGATTAACATAGACTTTTCCCCCGACCATAAAAAAAAAAGAAAAAGAAAATACACAAAAAATAGTGCGCAATATGCTTTTAGACATTTGCTCAACATTGCCCATTGATATTAACTACAAGTCGCAAAAAAAAGCACACTATACTATAAAAGTAACAATTCAATACTTGAATTTTACTTCATAGCAAAGAAAAACGAAAACGTATATCTACAATTACTTATACTACTGTCATTGGTACATTACTATTATTGTGTAATTATCAAGTACAAAATCATTTTGCATCATTTAACGCACCTTTAACAGTCTATTTAAAAAATTTAAAAACAAAGTTTATAACATTTGAATATTTAACAAAAAAAAATATCTATTATCGATTGGAAATGTCACTGCTATAAAATATATTTGCGTTATTTGTCAGCCATATAAGCAGAATATTTAGTATTTGATTTTATAAATAACAACAATCAACCTACCTCTAATCAACTGATTAGCAATATATAATGATCAATTTAATGTTATGCAAGGAGCCAATGCAATTTTAAAAGTTAATTATTCCAAGATCTGCTAATGATGATGTACGGATGTACCCTAATGCAATGTACATATGCCCATATATATGAAGTGCCATTCTTATACTGAATATTAAGATTCGGTTCATTAATATATCAAGAGACTATATACAATCAACTTTATTTAAAAATGAAAACGGAAAAAAGGTCGACTTACAAAATGACGCAGGAGTAACAATAATTTACTTAAATTTTGTTCTACATTTTATGTAGAAAACGCAGTCAGTCTTTAGAAAATTTGGTAAAAAAGTTGATAAAAACAATACATCCTGATCGTACTACGTATAACTGCTACATTTTTTAATGACAACTTTGATACTTTCATTACTACGAATAAATATGTGTATAATAATTATTAAAAAATTAAGAACCAACAAATAAAAAAAACCAAAGTACGCTCAACTTCATACATACTGTGATGTTGTGAAATCTACTGTAAACTTTGTTCTTTGTAAACTAGAAATAATACTGTTATTATTGAATTATTATTGTTAATCAATACTATTGTTACTGTTGCTAACAACATTGTTGCTATTGTTGAATATGAAATAAATCATGATCAACTTAATTTATTGAAAACGCGATAGTCGTCTGAACTCTCATCAAACGGATTTTTCCTACCCGGACTTTTCCTACCCATTTGGTTTCTACGCGGATTTTTCCTACCCGGACTTTTCCTAC
>JAQFZE010000157.1:0-36883 GCA_034695245.1 Dicyrtomina saundersi
AATGGCTATCTTTAACATGGCACTGAAAACCTGCCACCCACCCTAGTAGCTTACGTAATATGTGTCTCTTCCCTAATTGCTTTGTGTTAGATCAGAACCTTTCAAAATCCTTTCAAAATTGTTTTGTTTTGGAACTACCTTTCTCTTGGAAAAATAAGGTTTTTTAATCACTTAAAAATGTATGTACGTATAGAGCGACCATTTTCGAATATGTAATATGATTCTATAATGATAATTACCGCTTGATTGGTGTATAACTTATATGCATTTTCAATGAGCAACCAGTAGTTATTTGAGCTTTTACATTATGCGAAAAATTCAAATATTATGTTTTCTATGAAACAGTAGAAAGATACGATTTTGCTATTAGAAATTTTTCGAAAGGAACGGATTTGCTTTCAGAAAATATTGAAAAGATAAGGATTTGCTTCTACACAGGTGCTAGGTATTTGCATCTCATATTGTATTTAAGATTTTCGAAGATTCGTAAATTATGTATATTCTAGAAGTCCGGCCCCTCAAGGGATCTCTGTGAAAAACCAAAATGACCTAAATCCAATTTAAGCTAGAATCAAAATGAGCTGTTATAAAAACAAAATTAGAAACATGCGTAAAATGTTAACTAAGAGTTTTTTAAAAGCGTAAAATGTTCTATTTACATGATTTTGAAAAGTGCAAAATGTACTATTTACATGTATTTGAAAAATGTAAAATTTTCTATTTACAAATTTTTGAAAAATGTAAAATTTTCTATTTACTTGAAAAGTCTAAAATTTTCTATATGTTTTTGAAAAATGTAAAACGTCTATTTAAATGCTTTCAAGACATATTTCAATATTTTTAAAGATAGTGGATATTGTTTTTAGCTACAAATGGATATGGGTCATTTTGGTTCTTCACAGACGATATTTATGGTAGTAACATCACAGTAACATAAATTGCCGTGGGTATCAGACTACATCATTTTAGTCAAGTTCCCGGAGATCACTACAGTCTGCACCACGACATTGTATTCAAAATCTGCAGTGTTTAAGAATGGTGGTCCTCAAGCTCCACATATTAACGTTTAGAATACAGGTGATGGAGTGACAACCCCTCAACCACTCTACAAGAGTCGTTATATGAATTGAAACATAGCAAACATCTTATGTTTTGCAGTGGGCAGTAGCCACAAGGCTGCAGCCATAAGGCAGGCACCATGGCAGGAAGATGGTACATGTGGTGTGGTGGACCACATAGGAGAAGGGCAAGTTCGACAAGTTGGGACATGGTCATTTGCTCTGTGACAGTAAACATGGCATATCCAATCTTCGAGTACCTAACAGACGATGTCGGGTGATTAGACTCTATGCGGCACACCTGACCCTCATGTGAGGACAATCACTGGGGCGGGTAATAACTGGCAGAGCTGGTACAGAAATGTATGGCACTGGGGCTCCCGGTGGCAGGGGTAGATTTCTCATATGGGGAGTAGGGAGGTGATTGCAAAGCGGGCGTTGGTTTGAATGCAGGTGATACAGCGTTCCTCCACTTCCTCCAATTTCCCCGCCAATCACAAAAACTATTTTTTTATTTTTATTTTTTATTTTGTCTTGTTTTTTTTCAGCAGCAATAAATTTTATTTCCGTTGTTCCTAATGATGAACGTTGCTTATTCTGCCGTTCATTCCTATTTTTGTCTTCCTTCTTCGTAAACTTTTCTCTCTAATCTTCGGCGTGTTTCTGTGTTACATTTCTTTAGGTTTCTGAGCTTCTTTTCATCCGTAGTATTCCGTAGTTCATTTTGCTTCTTCTGGTTTCTTGGAACCTAAAAGTTTACACACGACGTTTCACAGCGACCCCTTTTGTAACCTGATTTTTCAGCTTTTAATTTTGGGGGTATCCTTTTCCTGTGCTAAGCTTGCTCATTTCTCTATATTTCAGCCTTTAACTGCATTCCTGACGTCATTCTGCGTCTGTTGGTACCACCTGCACTTGTATGCGTCCAGTGGTTAGGGAGCTATTCCCATTTATGTCCTGCGCTAAGCTATAATATAGTATAGAATACAGATTAGAGATACAAGTGGAAATTATGTGATTGTGTGCAATTCTACCTGGTGACATTTGGTTTTCAAAAAGGCTTCAGAAATTCTTGAAAAATATAATTATTCATAGTAGTCTGTATGAAATATTGATTAAGATGTACTTTAATACTGTTAAAGTATTTTTCGGTTGGATTTATTACATAAAAACTTAATTCTATCTATTTTCCTTCATACACAATTTTCATAAATTGTAATAATAGGCTTCTAATCATATCCTAAAAAAAAGAAGAAAAATGAGTAAAGAGTAAATATCTCGTCAATTTTGAAAGCGAATAATATACGAATACTCTGTAGTACAAGCCAGGGTGTGCTTTGTCTACTGTTAGCGAGTCACAACTTTGTGATTTCACGCTGTATAGGATATATTCTAATCATATCCTATCCTGTATGGATTTTGTAAATTGTATATCATAATCATATTTGTATAGTATTTTGGTTTGTACACACTATATATAGTAAAAGCTCCACAGTAATTAAAACTAACAAAGAATTCTGTTCCAAGTCGAACACGTATTTACATTTTGGAATGCTGTTAATACTATGCTTTTAATTCAATTTCAAAAACTTTACTTACATATTTGCAAACAAAAAATAATTAATAATCAACGTATTCAATTAATAAAACAGATTATCACAGTTTAAATGTGTCAATTTTTTCTTAACTTTTTTCATATAATTTTCTATCTAACGAATAAGAGGATAATTGGTTTATGATATAATCAGTAATTTTGAGAAAACAAAAAGGGTAACTGTTAATACGATAGACCCAAAGTTCCCAGCTACACCAGCTGTACTATCTTGGACCTCAGCAGAGCACACATCGATAGAAACGTACTCTTCAGCTTGTGGATACTTCGTGTGATTCATCAGGGCGGCACGACGATTACTTGACACGGCAGAGATTGAAAAGTAGGCCACGTGTTCTCCGTATCGCATATCCTGTTCGAAATCTTTAATGTACTCTGGAGTCCAGGCAAAGTCATTAATGACCTGTTGCACATGCGTCCCATTGAGCTTTGCAGGTGCAATAACTGTGGGGTCCAGAGGGTAACCTGTCAATGGGTTCCTATGTTCCACAAACAAACAAAATCATGATTACTCAAAATCAAAACATACATTTACAATATTATTTAAAAAACAATTTCACAAGTATTTATTTACGTGTCAACTTCTTCGATTCCAAACTTTTGGTATAGTTTGTCCAGTGGGTAGCCACTTCTGCAAGCCAACAAGTCAATTCTCGGATAGTAGAAGAAGAACACGTGACACATTTCATCGTGAGTACTTTCACCAGCAAATGTAGTGTAGTTTCTGCCAGTTGAGCTCATTTTACATTCTGTATTTTTATGGAAAAAAAGGTTTATTGGTCAAATACATTCAGTAAACATTCGAAGGCAAAGAAATGTATTGATTAATTTTGGATTTTGCTCACATTATGAAAATAAATATTACATATTATCACATTGTGCATGTTATACTTACCCATAGTGATGTGATCTCCGGGCAGCACCTTCACTTCCTCCGGCAATTCTCGTGTTTGTTGAAAGTCAAAATCGTAGTTGTCGTCACTCAATAATGGGGCGAGTTCTTTATCGCCTCGGAAATGTCGAACTTTTAATTGTCGTCCTAGTGAATCAAGATACCACCATTAATTATCAGTAATGATATGACCACAAAAAATAGTCTAGTTGTTATGATATTCGAACAGTCATTTCTAGACTGTTTCATACGAATACTGATTAAACTATATAGTGTACTTAGTTGAAACCGCAATTTTACCTGCCAAGTGAGAGTGCATGTTTACACTGACGATGTTAATCCCATCTTTTGGAAAGTATTCCTTTGTATACAGGGGATCACAATGCCCGGAAATAACGTAATTATCAGTGTTTGGAGGAATCATTAGAGATGGAATAATATCTGCTCCAACCATTAAAACTGAGCCCTCATCTTGCCTAAAAACACGAGTGAACATTGCCAGTCAGGGTCAATCATTCGACTATTTATATTTATTTTAAATAGCGTTTTAATAATCGTTTCTGCTTGAATAAATTACTTTGGTTCGCTGGTGAAGTAAAGATTGAATCCAGAAACAAATTGAAGACCAGCATTTAATTCGGGGTTATCGTAGTGAACTTCGAACAGGATGAATTGATCTTTGCCCTGATCTTTCTCTTCGCCCACGGGAACACCAAGATGTTCCGGAAGAACGATTCTCTAATATTTTCCAAATATATTTTACTTGTAATTATACATTCTTTCTCGTCTCACACTGTTTAAGCTGTGAAAATATATTTCTATTAGATTTTAGTACCTTGCCACCAACTGCCCATCCAAAGAGAATACTGTTGCATTTGGGCTTAATCTTTCCATAACGCCCAGAATAACATGCACTTCCAGGTGTTCCCTCTAGATCCCTAAGTGTTTGCACAACTTCCTCATCGTCTTGATTGCAAGCAGTGGCTGTGAAATGATGTGTATGTCGAACTGCATTCTGGTCACCTAAATATGCCTCCAACTGAATAAATATAAATTAAAAATCTATTTAGTATGGACAATATAATGACGCCACTATATGCTGCATTTAAACCTCTGTAAAGAATATGGCATTACTCACAGCAACCATGTAGTGTTTTGACTCAAACTTCTTGAGCCTGTGGACTGTGCACAAGTAGGTGGTCTCTGCTGCGGGAAGTGAGTCGTTTACACGTACTTCAAATACTTCCAGTCTAAAACGCAGATATCAAAATTAATGTCATTTCACTGTGAGTACGTACATTGTTTGGAAACATTTAATTAGACTTACTTGCTGGTATCGAAAGGTGGCTCAACGGGATCAAGCAAATTGAACTGTCTTCCGCCACGCTTCTTATGGTATTTAATTTCATCAGTATCTCCATAAGACCAAATGATGTTCAGTGTATCACCCTGTGTTTAAATAATCTTCTTATAGCGTATTTTCAAAATTTTCAGAAATTATGAAACATGTTTTTATGGAACATGGAATGATAGTTTATTTTCCTGTATGCTATACCGTAATAGGGATGTCGTCAGGGTCACAAGTTACTAAAATTCTGGAAAACTTTAAATAGGTAAACGTTCCATTCTCAGCAGCCTTTTCGAGAACCCAATCTTGATGTTCATCAACCATTGGTTGTTGCTTGTCAATCGAATGGTAATCCTGTTTTTGAATAAAGTATTTTTTAAAAACTTAAATCACAAAATTCGACCAACTTTATTAATATTTGTATAAAAATTTCAAAAAAATATTTGGGCTTACGTTGAAATAGCTTGAGCCATTTGCAAACACTCCGCCGATAATTAAATCTCCGCCTTCCATGTTAGCTTTAGGAGCCAAGCCGAAGCCAATGTAACCCGTTGTTTGAACGACAACATCGATGATGATTTTTGGCTCTGACCCTGCCTTGATTTCCCAACCAAACATGAAAGTGCGCTCAGCATCCAGGGCAACTTCTTGCCTCTGCATGGAATCCACACAGTGACCTAAATGGACCCCTAGGCCAAGAAAAAATAAGACGGATAAGGCTTTAAGTGCCATTTTGTTGAACAAAGGAAAATCGGATTGATCCTGCTTTGTTAAACTGTTTTGATCTATTTCACAAGTGAACTCAGACTATAAAATTCATTGAGAAAATTTTTGTATTTATACTATTTCCGATCCTAGTGAAATTCCCAAATAGTAAGATAAACTTGAATATGACAATAATTATTAAAGTCGGTAAGACGTTATCAGAACCAATTAATTGTATTACACTTGTTAAAATAACATAGGTACGCACATGAAATGTATTATGTATTACGGCTAAATGCGCTCCTCTCGACATCAATAGTTCTCAATATCAGTAATTTCGGCATAGCTTTGTCATCAATGAGCACTTGTAGATAACGACTAGATAGGATTGTCTCTCATGGTAATTGAACTTGAACTCTTCACTACCCAATACAAATATTTATGCAATAATGCTCTCAGGTGCTTTCGTTTTGTAAGTTATTTTGGGCATCTACCATGTGAAACATTGTGAAGTCCTTTCATCCCTAATCTAAACCGAATAAATGAATCATTATTGGGTATTATATGTACAAATCTTCTCACCATTCGTTGGAACACATAAAATCAGTATTATATGCATGGTCAGGGATTCCTAACTCTTAACATGTAATTATAATTCGTATAATTCTAACACATACAGGTGGCTATGTTCAATCAAGAGAACCATCCATTGAGCTAGCATCCAAATTAGACGTGTCTATAAAGAGTTCGATAGGACTTTAGACAATACTAACTCAATGTACGTGTATTACAAATATTCATAAAATTTATTTATAACTTAAGTGTCATATAACATATTAATTATTAGGAAATTTTATTCTGACACTTCTTGTCAATCATTTTAAAATTTATATAGTCTCGGGACGGGAGCAATAATATAAAATAAAAATACGCAATGAATTTCCAGTTAATTCCCATTCACGGTTTTAAAACATATATGTATTATTTATATCCCCTATATACACTACTTATATCCCAAAAAAATATTTGTTTATCTTACAAAAAACCTGTATTTTTTTACGTAATTTCCTATATTACGTGTCATGCCCTCATCATTACTTTCACCCCTTCATATCAGCTTAAATTAATTACACGATGGGAATTCCAGTTAAAAAGGTATAGGAACTTCCGAAAGATAAATTGCTGAGTGCAAAATTAATAAGTATTTGTTTTCGGCGAGCGCCAAGCGTGTTATTGGAAAGTAAGCAAAAGTAACAGTAACACACAGTCAATCACCAAAAATACAAACAAAAAACCCCAACCTTTGTCATTTATGAAATCTTATACAGAGCACTTGAACCTATGGTAGGTTCGGCAGGTAATGTAATTCTAACCAGCTTTATGTTTTTTTAGAAACAACAGTGTAAGGATAAATGGTAGGTTTGATGTCAGCAAATAGTTCCGAGTAATTTATATATGTACATAATTACATGTTTTAATAAGTAAGTACTACGAGGAAGATAATGTAATTCCTGAGTAGATTCTCGCTTCGATGCATTAAAAATACAGATAATACAGAGAGAGACTTTCCCAATTAAAACACTAAATTAAATCCTGATTGAGAATTTCATGTGGCCACCAAAAGTCAAAGGTTGAACAAGATTACATTTAATTATTCTTGTTTCCTCTGTGATATTTCAGCGTTGGGAAAGATATCTTTGTGCACAAAAAGTAACTCAATTACGGACATATATATCTAACTAGTAAGCATGGACTGGAGCACTTGGACAATAAAGTGCAAACAGTTGTTTGCTCATGCAATTTGTTTTTTTCTCCCGTCGTAAATTGAACGCAGTATAGATACGAACGTAAATTACTTGTGTAAGTTGTGTAAATAATTACACCGTACATTTTTCCTTAGTTTTACTTTATTATTGCTATCACTGCGTTTCTTTCTTACATGTATATACTTCAGTAACACGCGTTCTATACATTAGACTTAACACAATAATTAAATTGTATTTGTACTGCGCATTTGTACGTATTGCATATAAGTAGAAAATCAAATATATTTAGCAGAATATTTGCAGATTGTGATTGATTACCCGTCTAATATCAAATCCATATTTGCATAATTAACTGTGTCTATCATAGACTATATTATTATGACTAATATTGTTAATCTAAAAAATTCCATATTATGTTAAGCTATTTTTGATTTAAAGTTTTAACCAAATTGAAGGCGTGTTATTTCAAAGTCTCAGTTTTCTATTTTCAGCTATTTAATTACTGAATAGGCACAGTTATAAGTGCAGTCGGCTTGTTCTGAAGCATCATGAAATAGTTAAATTGACATATTGCAAAATTTACTATCTAACACACCAGCTCTAGATACGACTACTGCAGTAATTTATCAGTACTTAAAGCAAAAATCAATAATCATTTTTTTTTCTGCATGGGTATATAATAATAGCCGTTGATATAAGTTGCGTCACTCCCAATTTCTAGTGAAATACGGAAATTCCAACCCATTGTATCATCTTGAGTACGTAAGTATTATGTCGTGGCACTTGTCGTGTCTGGTCAATTTTTCTTTGAACCCAAGTTACCCTTCATACGACTTAAGTAGCTACGCACGTTGAAGTTTTTTTTTCAAATTTTGTCCTCCACCTAAATAGCTTTTAGCTTTTATTAATTAAAACATATCCAAGATAAAATTTTTAATTTTTTAAGTCGGCTCATGTAACATGAACCGACTTCAAAAATCAAATAAAAATCATGTACTGCTAAGTCTCCTTAACTCCTAAAGAAAAACAACCTCATTTTTTACATAAATTAATAAAATTGATCAAAATTCTCGCGCTGATCAATATGTGTATATCTTGAGTCAACTTGTACTGTGCAGGCTGTGCAGCTGCATACCAAACCTTCTGAACAAGATACAAAGTTGGGCAACTTTAGACAAGATTAAAAAATACAAAAGTCAGTGTAACTACAAATTAAGTTTCTAAAAAATCAAGGTACTGAAGAAATTTCCATCCTAACTTTTTTCACGTAATTAGTTAAAAAGTGGTTGCATCATCCTATAATATGGTTTCTAGTACAGTAAACCTTTAATTTCGATGCAATCTTGTTTTTCTTCTCATTGTTTTATATCTAGACAAAAACGTCTTGGAAAACAAGAAAAGGGATAATATGAAATAATTATCCATTGTTTACTCCATTACAAGCTAAAGTTCACGAGCATTATCTTTGCTATTATGTATGTACATACATCAAATAATAATTTCGTATGAAAATTGTTCAATATTAGATGTAGATAATATATCGTCTTTATTGCACAGCTATACTCTACATTCTCTACATTCTCTATACCACTCTCACCACAATCACGACCATGAGCCAGCACAATTGTAGGTATATATTTTGTATTCAAATTTAATTTCAATTTTCATTTATTCAGTGACACACTGGAATTCTGGTTCACGGGCATGTACCTTCACCTTCTTCTACAGTTCCTGGTTCCTATAAGGATATGAAATCAAATCTGAAAACTTATGGGTGAAAGGTTGAGCTTATTGTTAGAGACGTGGTGTATAGGAAGTTGAGAGTCAACGATCTGGAACCATCTGAATTCTGAATAATCTGGATTTTGGGGCTTGGTTTCTGTAAGAGAAGAAAAGAACATGTTTCAAATGCGCCCTTCTAACTATCACTTAATACTTGAACTCCTCCACTCTCCCATCGATCCAACTGTACGAGTAGGATAAGACAGGAGCAGGTACGTTCACCATTAGATTTCCTTAATTATTAGAGATAGCCACATGAAGAATTGTTATTCCCTGTAGTTAAAGCAGTCTTAAAATAGTTAAAAAACAATAAAGGTTGATTGGAATGTAAGTGCTGGTCCTATCCAAAGTTTTAATTAGAGCTTAAAAGTCTGACTTGGGTCTGAAAATACATGTATATAGTCATCGTATTCTCATTCGTATTCTTTTTCGGGTAGCCAATGTCAATGTATATATACAGATTCAGTACAGTTCGCATTGGAAGATTGGAACCAGGATATATTTTACCTATGTACCTACCTAATATCAGTTAGAATTTGGAATTGGACACTCACACATGCACATGCAAAATAAAGATCGCCTCCTAGAAGAATCCTGACAGAAGACCTGGGACGGAAAGATAGAGATAGGTTATGGAAAGTGTGTAATAAAAAGAAATTAAGAAGTCAGGAAACTTACAGGCCATCCTCCTCCTATAACCCAGGTTCCAAATTCACATGATGACTCTTTAAATCCTTATTTTTAAGATAAGATCCTCGCAGAGATGCTCTCGTCCCATCCCCCTCCCATGGTCATCCTATCTTACAAACTTAAAGTCAAAATCTCGACAACTCAAAATTCAAATCGTTCCTTTTCCTTCGCGAAACATTCCATCTTCGTTATTATGATTCTGTGGATCTGTCTGAATGACTTGGCCTGGCACTGGTAAAGTAAAAACCTTTGTACTTTTTGTAGAGATATGCATCATCTTTCCTTTTTGTTGTTTCTTGGACCCCGGGCTTCTATCAATGATCAGTGTACCTTTAACTTCCTTTAGTAATTATTGTTAGTCCCTTATTATTAGTTAGGCAGTAATACCTCAGTTTTCTGAAGCAGCTGTGAGTGATGAAAAATGAAAATGTTTTTAAACAGTCAAAAGTTTCAAAATATGAGTTTCATTTGGGGAATATGGGGTGAGGAAAAATAAGCAAGTGTGATCTCTGGTCTCACAGTACCCAAAATCCAATTTACATGATGAGGAAGACGGGGTCTGACGAGAAGAGACGACGAAGGAGAAGGAAAAATATTGTATGTAAATTGCGCTGATTCTCGAGATGGATCTTGAAACCTTGATTACGTATTCCTATTCTGTACTGTCTGTCCCATTCTGTTCTGATCTTGTCTCCACGACTCCCTCCATCCACATCTACACATACAGGCGTAGGCTTGACAGAGACACACATACTTTTGTATATATCAAGTAAATATATATATATTTCTGTAGTTTTCTAGTATTCCAAGCTCCAGTATGAATTGTTCTCTATGTTCTAGTCCTGAAATGGGTCGGAAGTGTAGAGGTGTAATAAAACGCAATTTAGAGAGTTTCAAAGGCTTCTCCACTGTCATAAAGTTTTTCCCTAATTCACCCGGCTCTCCACTTTCCAAACACTTTTACTTTTTCAACTACTTTTCTACTTATAGGTTCAACCCGTGCCCATGATGATGCGAATACCAAAATATCATTCGAATGGGCCAACTTTAACTTTTCCAGCCAAGCAAGGCAAACACGTTTGACGGTCCTCCTCGTCATCGTCATCTTGTATATACGTAACTATCTATAACCGCCACAACCACGACCACTAAAACCTTGGCTGGCATTGGGCTGTCCTTGTGGGGACTGTGTCACTGTGTATGACCATATTATTCTATTATATATGTGTATCTAAATGATTATGATTACGCAGGTATCCAGTATCCAGGCTCCAGAAAATCCAACCGTGACTCCTTTAGCTTTTTCTTTTCGGTTTCCTATAGTTTTATGAGTTCCATTCCAGCAGCAGGAGCCGGACACAAAAACGAAGATCCTGGCATTTCAAGAAATATTAACTCCACGAGGATAGTCTAATGTGTATTTATACAACCATGATACGCACAAAAAGATCCTCAAAGTGCGTAATAATTTTTACATTTCACTTTTTTAATAGTTTAAAAAAAATAATGTTGACTGTGTGACTGTGAGGTTGGTTGGTTTGGTTGGTGGTTCTTGGTGACGGTGCTGCTATTAGAGAGGACCATATATACTAGTAAATGTACAATATTATTCCTATACCCAGTCCCTGGTAGGCAGTTTTGATTTTTTCGTTTTTCTTCAACTTTTTTTTATGACATATATATACATTTTATCTTTTACTTACTCATTTTTCCCACAATTTGAATCTTGAACGTAAAATCATGCATTCCTCTGTTTTAGATAGACAATGGGCTTCTTCTCTGAAAAACATAGAGAGCGCAGTATACTTACAAAACTCGTACTTATTATAAAAGTATGAACTGAATACTGTATACAACTTGGCGTGTTCATGTTCTTAATTAACATATAGGTAATCCATAAGTAATGTAATTAATTGGGTGGGTGGGCTTCCATAAAGTTGTATCAATTTTAATTTCCACATAATATAGTACCTATAATATAAATATTATGGACATACAGGTTCATGATACTGCAAAGTATAATGGTTCCCATCATTTATAGACCCCTACTCAACCTCATGTATGCTAATGTGTAAATGTCTTCCTTCGTCTTGTGTTTTAGCAGTTTAAATTAAAAGTTTCTATATTGCAATAATTTTACCTTGCAAGCACATACAGAAATTGTTACAAGTTTGAAAATGTCAGTCCTAATTTGTAAGTACTTAATACATGCTTTTGGATGTGCAGACCCTGCTCAATGGTCATGACCACGGCGGCCAAACAAGTCATGCCGTCGTCGTGCTTTCAAACTCTGTCGTGGCTTTTCCTTTTATGTACCACGTGTCAGGAGACTGACAGTAATTATATCCCATTTAATGTCTGTCCGATTTTGATTGTCAATATAATCGTCCTCGACACCCTTGTTTTTTCTTTTTTAATTTTTCTTATATTGGACTTTTGCAAAAATTTTACTTTTAGGGGCTTGTTGATTGAATGCATTAATTTTGTTAATAAAATGTTACATAATAAGTGATAACATTTTGCATTATGTCATCATCCTTTTCCTTTTCATATGGCTTTGCTTGTGAATGTATGAAAAAGTAGAAATGTGTGTGGAAGTTGAAGAATTTTCAGCGGTGCTTCATTTTTCTTTAAGCTTGACTCTTTCTGGAAACGTCTTTATGGCTTCCAGCTTTTATAAAGTCCACAATCCCCCCCAAGTTCCTATAGATGCAAAGTCAAATTGAAATATTTAAGAGGTAGGTTTAGTACCTACGTAAGGTAATAGTGGACATTAAATGGAATTCAGACTATCACAAATATTACCTACAAATAATCAGTATTCAAATGCTCACATGTACCTACTCATTAGCATAATTATTAGCACAGCCAGAGACCAACAAGATAGCACACGTACTCCCTTATCCCTTGCATATAAGGATCCCTCACGTCCCAATACCAAATACCAATACCAATACAATACGCACGTCCCGTATATACTTAATTATATGGAACTCAGTACTTCATATACTGCTAACACATATACTCAAAAAGTTTAGTATTCAATTTAATTTTAATGCATAGTTACGTTGTGCAAAAGAAAAACGTAAATACTAATCGTATCGTAGGAGTATAGTAAGCACATAGTAAACCGGCAATTCAATATTATTATAGGCGATGTTGCGTAAGACCAAGAAAAAAAAAAAGAGCAGATAACAGGGGAACCAAATGTGAGGATAGAAAAAAAACGTGTTTTCGCATCGCCTACTCATGAGAACAGTGAAGGTATTTTCAGGAGATGTGTGTGTATGTGTATCCTTTATGATAATAATTGTAGATTAATGAAATATGAGCCCAAATGCATTATTACTGATATATTTGTCTGGTCGTAGAGATGTTCATAGGAAACAAAATGAAGTTACAACACTCGTGCGAGCACTATATGGTTGATGGGACTATAGTACTCACTGCTAATTACACCCTTGTTAAAAAAGTAATGTAAACTTACTAAGCTGATGTGAGGTGACAACCACGACGCCGACCGACCGCGACATTCTTCGGTTACGCCGTCGTCGTCCAACTGGATATAATTACCGTATGTATTATATAATACTCAAAATTAGAACTAGTAGGTGGGTAACTAATTCATAATATGAATGTGTGCATCTCATCTGTATGTACTGCTGAGTATGTAATTATATTCTATTCTCAATTGAAAAGAAAAAAGATACAGGATATTATGTAATATATTATAAGGGATGCTTTCAACTTTTTTTTCACGGATATGAATACGAGTAGGTAAGTAATTTCAACTTTAACTTATTATCTGACTCTGTGCACATAATAATTTCCTATGAAGGCCTTACACGTCTACGTAAGTACATAGGTTCAAAATATGTACCTACCTACTTGACTATTACTCACAGCATTTCTATACTCACTCGTCCACGGAAATAAGACTGAACGGAGTGCACAAAGGAGGGAATGGAAGGCTATCGCAGACATCAGATAATCAGTTTTCCAAAAGAGCAAATAGAGGCAAAAGAATTTCAACTCCCAAAAATCCATTACATGCTGTTACATAGATTGGGCTCATCCGTAATTGTAATCCTAGCCCGTATCATATTCCTATATCTACATCCCCCTACTTTAACTCTTCCCATTTAAAGTATCCATTTTCCATACAGACGAATTGCATACCTTGCACTGCATAGCCATGTCTATTATGTATATTTATTGTGCTTTGTACAATAGTGTGAGTACTATATAGATTACGATTGCGATTTACGATTAAATACGATGCGAGAATGTAGAAAAATATTTAAACTAATCCGTTTGTCGTTTTTTTTATACAAATGTGGGTGCCTTGTGCATGTGTTGTTGTACACTTTTGGTTCTTTCGCTCAGAGGAGATCTCATGGGTTGAGGAAATTCAGGATGTGGACATGGAGAGTTGGTTTAGAAGAGACTAGTGTAGAGAGTATTAGCGTCTCACACACATTTTGTTCCTGTCAGTCTTCTCTTGCTTGCCGGTCTGAGAGCATCTCTGTCTGGGTTGTTGCTGTTCATGTTCGAGTTCTCGTCGAGAGCGTGTATCTCGTCCTTCCTTCTTGTTGATCAGACGCTCGACCGTCTTTGTTGGATATGTTATATAATATATACTCTGTAATATCCATCTCTAAACCCTGCTGATCTGATCTTGTCTCGTGTCTGAATCCCCTTTGACTTATTTGTTCTGTGTCACTGTATCAAGTGAGATCCCAATATTCCCACATTCCAAAGTCTCAGTTTTTTTTTGTGTGAGACATCCTCCACGCACACAAAACACGGAAGGGAAACCAATGTCATCATAAATGTGCTTGATAGAAATATCAATAATACAGTAATTGATTTCTTGATATATTGTCATTTTGTCTTGTTTCCATTATTGAATCTACCTACCTCAAAATCGGAGCCTGTCTTTTACATACATAAATCTTTACAAAAGACATATTTACCCTTAAAGAAATTTCAACATACTTTTTCGCTTGGTCATCATCATACACAATAAAAGTTTCAAACTGTTACGTACTAATATCCATTAAAAAATAATATAATAATAAACTAAGTACTTGCTTAATGACTTGTTGTGAATTGTTGTACTCGTCATGTAATTATTATGTTGTAAATACAATTTATATAATATGTGATGGTGTGACTATTAAAAAAAATAACGGCGTCTCCTTTGCATTCAGCATTTTCACGACAACTGATGAGTTTAAAAATTTGCGTGGGATTGGGAATCTTATTCACCCACTCATAAATTATTTCTGAGAGAATAAAAAGAAACATGCTAAAAAAATAAACATTGAGCGATTATAAAAATTGAATATCATCTTGTTTCGAACAGGTAATTAATTAATTCTTGTACCTCTTGAGAACTTGAGAATTCTATAAATTGATTAATATAAAAATTATATAACAAGAAATAAATTAGTGGTCCGTCATATACAGCATAATTATAAAAGTACATGAAAGACTTTCACACAAAAAACTAAAAATATAATTTATTCTAGTAGGTGTATACACGTTTGTATATAAAAATTCAATATAATATTCTTCTTACTTGGTTGGAACTTCCGTTCAATTTCATTTCCTCCAGCAGCCCTCATATTAAAGAAAATCTCTACATTATTCTCACGCAGTGTTAATTCTATTCCATACTATATAGTTCCATATATACAATTTCTCGTCTCCGGCTTTTTGAAACTAACAAAAGATTTACCGAGGAATCTAATAATAATGTGAGAATAGAGCAGAAGCTGAATTGTTGAATTTGTAAAGCTTTAACATTGAAATTAATTCAAATTCAAAGGAAAATTAATTAACAAAAGGTACATTGAGATTTGAGAGAGACGGAGAGATCAGTGATCCTCCGTGAGTAGACTAATTTCTTATTCCTATTCTAAGATACTCATTCACTTCCTCACCGTTTACTATTAAAACTGTGCTACTACTTCCTACTACTACTGTTCTACTCGTGGAGAGTGTATTATTTCACATATACATATATATGCATATAGCACAGACAGCAGAACTGAAAGTCACATAGACTTGACTGTAAAATAATATAAAAGTCTCTCACTTTTGATTCGAGAAAAAAAAACTCACCTCCAACGTTTCTCTTCTTTGAGAGAGATTCATTCTCCGACTTGCGTTAGTTTATGCAACTTCCATCCTCTCAAAACTATATCTAAGGGAATAAATCATAAATTATTAATCCAGCTTAGAGAAGATTATTACAGGGATTTTGTCATCACCCAAGAGACGCGTACGGAGAAGAAAACGAAAGAAAAAAAAACAAGGAAATTAAATTTAGATTTCCTCTTTAGCGAAAGCGCAGAATTTTTTACGCACCCACATTCTCTCGAACACAGAGACAGCTAAAGAAAAAGAAGACACCACCACCAACTCCTGAACCTGAGGTTCAGGTTCAAGAGTATAAGAATAAATTATCTACCTGTGAAGGAGCAAGTAAGAAAATACGAGGAAATGTATAGTATGTATGTAATGTATAGTATAATCGAGTAAATTGAGTCTTGTCTCGACGAATCTTAACGACGAGCCGCGGCCCCTCGCACTATAAAACAGATCCAAAAAGAACTGAGAAAACTTTGAGAAAGGATACTCTCTCGTCATATTACTGTCTTACAGTCCAGAGGCAAACTCCGCGTCTTATTATATATTAGAATTAGAATTAGACTAGAGACCTCCTGCAAAAAAATGTATGCAGGAGGTTTGTAGGGAGGGAGGGAGAAGGAGGGAGGAGGTAAAAGTACCGACATAATATAGTAGGGCGAATGTGAATGTAGGTCTGCATAATTTTGAATTTTTACTGAAAATTGTGTAAATATGAGATGATTTGATAAGCGTCTGGGGGTTGGAGACAGCATAGTGCGGTCGGTCGGTGAATTATCCTCTGTTCAAATTCACATTGGGATTCAAATTGAAAAAGTATCAAGTGCAGTGCAGAGGAGAGAGCGGCCCATGATGATGAGTGCGAATCTTTATCCATCCCTATATAGGTGCACCCCTCTGTAGACTGGAACAACTGTGGAGACTTGTCTCTCTATGTATGGACACGGACCCTTTCCGAAAAACCAATTCTAATATATCTATATCTATAAATGTGCATACAAATAGGGAGTAACCTACCTATACATATATAAAGTTGACTCAACATTTTGACATCAATAATGCATGAGCAAGAGTATGAAGATCCGAGTCTTAGTCTTGTTGAAGTAACTTGGGAAGCTTTTTTGGAAATGTGTAGCAGTTGTAGCAGCGGATTTACATTAAATGTAAAACTGGAACAAAGCCGTGCAGTTGTCAAGTGAAGATCACAATCACTTGGTTGCTCCTCTAAATTCCTTCTCCGAGTCCAGAATACAAAGTATTTTTGTATTTTTCTCTATATTATATATTGCATTGGTTCAGTCATCTCTCGCCCCATGTCCCCCCCGTCTCTCATCGTCATCAGTCAGTTCTAAAAAATCTCGTACTAAAGTCAATAGTCAATAGTTGTGCTTCCCTTCCGTTACTTCCGATTGACAGTCATCTCAACAGCAAAGCAGTCCAAGAACGACCCGCTGATCCCAGTCAAATCCGGTGGTCCGGTCCATCCCAAACTGACGTCCGATCGTTGACAATTCAATTGTGCTAACTACTTATAAATTCAGTATTCAAGAAACTCAAAAATATAAGTTAAAATAAACTGAGTGTGACCTCAATTGTCAACATTTTTGGCCACTGACTGGACGTGGACATGAGGAAATCAAAATGAGCATGAGCTCGTAATATATTTGAATAATATACATAATATTATGCTACCTATATCTATCTCTATCTGAATCTGATTATGAAGATAAGTTCTAGTGGCACTGGTCATCAGGAATAGTAACAGTTCTGCTCCCACAGAAATCTTGTGGTCGTTTTTCATTTTCCTCGTCCGTATTCTATGGTATACATCTGTATTCCTTATTTGCAGTCGTGGCGCGTTCCCGTAAGATTTTTAAATTTGCGTCATGCACCGCATGTTCCCCATTTTTAACTGAAACTATAAAAATAATAACTGTTCTCGTTCTCTCGGCTCGGCTTCGGTCATAATAATAATATTCCTCGGTACGTACTTACTTAAACTTACAAATATACAACTTTTACAGTCACGGTCAGGGTTGTTGACGGTTTCTTAATATATTATTGACACTGTGCTTCGACTTTGAACCTGTCACCCCTCAATTCCAAATCTAACTACACATCGTCTATATAGTACGAGCCTTCTAAAGCTCTAATATGGATTTAATTAACATCTAACTGATCTTTCTAAAAGTACAGCGTGAGCAGTGTGCAGTCACCATTTCTCAAAGTCTCCCCAACTCTTCAATTCCACTTCCACCTACTTAGTCAAAACAATTTTGTGGATGTGAATATAATTTGAGGTTTTCCTCAGTTCACAGTTGACAGAACAAGGAAGTGGGTAACATCTGTAGTTACCAGGCAGGACGGAGAAAACTGGAATCGGGAATCCGGACCAGTACCTATATACCGATACCAGTACCAGTGCCAGCCAGTGCTGTGGTGTGGCAGATAGGCAAAGAGATATTAAGCATTTGAATCGAATTCTAAAAGTCGACATCGAATCAGAATCAGGAATATTCCTTTGCTGGACACAGTTCGCAGTTTGCAGTTTTATCTTGCAAAAATAAATTGTCAATAACTTCAAACTTGGTTATTGTGGAACGGGAAGCCTTTGTTATTGTACTACCACTCAGTCAGCACTAAGTTTTTCGGTTTTGCGGGACTTGTTTTTGATGTCAGTTGTCAGTGCAGTTGTGCTATTGTGAGAAGTGAACCCGGATTAGATAAATTAAGAGAAAGGAACGTACACGGTCAACTTTGGCAAAAAAAACTATACCCTGATTAATATTTGTTCGGTTTCAGTTGGCATTCGTTGTTGTTGTTGTTGTTGTTAGTAATAAAAGTGAAAAATATAGCGATTAGCTGTAAGAAGCGAAACTATATTATCAGCTTCAACTATCAACGTCAACTATTGTAGGCAGGTTGTTGATTGTAGGAGCAACTGCGGTACGTTCAATCATCGTTAGTGACAAATCTTACACGATGTTACAAGAAGGGTAAAGAATCGAATGGTTACAGTCGCTGTTGCTATTTATACTGTTGACTGAAGTTGTAATTTAAAGAAGAAAAAAAAATACAAGAAGTTTACTAAAATGACGACAATGATGTCAAGCTGGAGTCCGTGGAATTTCCTGTGGATCATACTTATTTCAACGCTTACATCCGGTGACAATTTAGGTAAGTGAAATGATTATATCCGTTTTCCTATAGGTTCCTATACATTAAATACATATAAGTAAATTGCGTAGATCAACATAATATACGCACTGGAAGCTGGGCCCTGTGCGGTAGATCTAGATCAGCATCAGAGTATGATATATTTACCTTTGTTGTCTCAAATAATGTAACAAAACAAAATTTGAGCCAAAAACCAGCTGGCCATATTTTTCTGAGATGTTTTTGTTGAGTGTTTAGAACTTTTATGCATAGTTTGTGTACATCAGCCTTTATTTCTTCTTATACGGAACAGTGTACATACTTACACAAATAGTACGCGCCCAATTACAGGATCATATTTATTACGATTTGCGATTTGGTATTTTGATTTTGTATTGCATTGTATTATTAGTTCCACTTTCATCCTATTTCCAATCTCTCGCCGCTTGAATTTCCTGTATTACTACCGATTACTAGTTAGTATGTACAAATAAGTAGGTACCTACCTACTAGAGTACTCAGCAAGAAACTGTTTTCCTTAAAAGTGTTCTTCAACATTGCAATGTTTTACTTACTGAGTTACTTCTTGTGTATAAATTGTAACTAACAGAGATCAGGGGAAGGATCTTCTATCTATACTTTTATATATTCGGTCTAACTCGTTTACATTTTCATGTATGTAATTATTACTGGCAGAAGTATAATGGATTACAGTACAGATCAGAAATAGTTTTCGAGATGGAAATGTAATGTTGATTTGCTGATATTTTCTTGGTTGAGAATTGATTTATAATAGGAAGCTGTCGGAGCTGTGGCTGCTCTAGAGCCTGATTCTGATTCCGATTCTGATTTCGATAGTGAGGTGTGTGCATGCATGTGTGTAAAGTTCGAGATGTGTTATGTTGTTCTTTTTCTCTCTCAGAAAATCTATGGGCTAAAAAAGTCTCAAAGAAATGGATCGTGAAGAAACCCAATTTTGAAATAAGCGTGTACTAAGCACCTAGTGTTTTGTTTGTTTGTTCAACTTGACTTTCTTTCTTCCGAATTTCGGTTTCGGTTTATGTATTTGTAGTTTGTAGGTGGTACCTCTATACATGTGAATTGTGGGAGCAAACGTGTGTAATAACGTAATAAATTGCTTACATATCGGGATAGAATCTACATTCACATTCCTCTGAATGTTTCCGTTTGAAAATGTCCTTCTTGACTTTCGGCTGTCAACACACTGGTTTTGATTGATAAATAGCTTATTGCAGATTGGAGAAAATGTTGATACTACGTCATATTATGTATTTGTGTTATGCGTAACATATTAGATTCCATATATATATTCCATATAAGATCCTCGGCTGCGTTTATTTTAGTAGAATCTCCTACTACTGTGCACGGTAACTGACTGTCTGTAAAGGAGCTCTGTGTGCCTATTTCATTTTCTATCCTTTTCCCTCTACAATTTTACATAATACACCAAACTTTTCTCTTTTTTTTCTTTGACTTTTCTGAATTCTGGAAGGAAGAATGTTAGTTTTTTTTCCTTCAAAGCTCAAAATGTGTATGTGCTAAGTGGAAGTGAATGGTCGGCAGTTGGTGTTGGTGTTGATGTCGATATCGGTAGACTTGTGATATTCTTTTTTATGTGTGATAATATTTTTGACGCGGAGAGACAGGATAAAAAAAATGAAAATATGTCAAAGGTTCTCTATGTTGACTTTGGCTATGGTCAAAATCAAAATATATTCTTCAAGTTCAAATCACCGCAAAAATTTTCTGGAGCTTGAAATTGAAATTAGAATTGTATTCGCATAAATCATACATACTTTATGGTTGTTTTTATGTGTGTGGAACGGTAGGGACCTACTTTAGGACTGCGATAAGTTTTAGTAGTCTTGCTCCATGCTGTACCTATAGGTTGACTGCTTTAAATATTCGACATGGTCAAAATTTATACTATTTTGGATGTTGTATACTCTAAGGCTTAATGTATTATATACAGTATTCAGTATAATATGTAGCTACCTAAATGGGAAGGGAAGGTGTATAGGGGCGACGCGAAGACGAAGACGAAGGCGACGACGTCATGTCATATCCATATCATGCCACATTTCCCAATTTCACAAAAATCTTATTTTATTCTGAATTCCGAAATAAGGAGGAATGCGAATGGGAGGAATGAGAGAGAGATTTAGATTTAGAGAAACTTGGGAAACGAGCAGCTTTGAAACTATACAACTAACGACACAGCTTCAGCATGTAAAATGGAGCCATGGAACGCATTGAATTAAGTAGAATAAACGACAAGTTTTTAGCAAACAGTACATGCCTCTACTCCTTCTGTGAAGCACATACTTGACATGTTTGTGTTGAGTGAGCAACACATTGACAGTATGTATCTCCTGTATAGGTGGTAGATCGTAGAATGTTGGCGTATCAGGGTGTACTGAACTATTAAATTAATTCCAGACAGTATTCTACAACTTAAATACCTAAAACTAAATGAGTCCTTTTGTCTCCTTCTACTTGTCTCCACTCTATAATATATAGTGTACTCCACAAAAGCTAAAAAGCATGCACTCCAATGTAATGTAATCCAGTGTCATGTCATCATCATCTTGCAATATGCAGTATTTGCAGTAGTGGATAGAATACTGCGTACTGAGATTTATGGGTTATGCTCCTCTATATCTCATCGTGAGTACCATACCATGCAAAGGAAAATTTCAGACTTACAATTAAAATGCAATGTAACAGAAAGTGGCTGAAAAAAAAAGGTCAGATTTAACTCAAAATTATTCGAATGTTTCGAAAATCCCTTTCCTCAAAATTCAGTTTCAAGCCGATTTTTTTTGTAAGTCCGATTAAATTGCCTAAGCTAATAAATTGAGTTTTTTCTATAATTTGGAAAACTTTTACTTTGAATTCCAAATTCCAACTTAAGATAATGATCCCTTCATCAACTTTTCATTTCAAACTTTGTCGTGTTTCATTCTTTATCCCTCTTACCATCTGGAGGATGCACATGCTTTTAAATATCCATATAGCATATAAAATTACACTCTTAGCTATACAATATATTCGGATATAGACACAGTGTGTATTTAATACCTCCACTGCGTCGGTTGGCATCGTTCGTTTTCAAATTCGGTATGCGTTAAATGTATAATTTTACTTTGATCTGTTAGTGTGTGTATGTGTATATCCGTCCAAAAACTCGAAAAGTCCAAAAAATTATTCTCTGATTTCCATCAAAAAAGGGATGATATGAACTGGAGAATGTAGAGGAGACTTCTACTGTAGACTGTAGAGTTTATAAAAGTAGAAAAATTCGAGTGTCAAGTTGCAGAAGGTGGTATATATAGGTATAGGTAGGTAGGTGGGCTAAAAACTGTGGAGACATTCATAATGTGCGAGTCTACCTTTGGATTTTAAAATGTATTTGATTTGACTTGTGAGTGGAATTCCTAGCCAGGATAAACATAGGGAGGAGTATTTAAATGTTGAAAATAATTGGGTGACAAGGGAAGCATTAAATTTAGTTTATCATACTATTATACTTTCAATATTGCCAATTCAAATTCTATTTTCTACACTTATATGAGTTCAAGTTTTTAAAAGTACTGGAGTGCTTATATGTAGTTCCTATACATGTATATGGCCAGGGATAGTGTGTACTCACCATCTATTTTAAATTATAGTCTCAAAGATGCAGAGGTGTATAGGAGGCCGAGGCACACGGATAGAATAATTTGCTGGCGGCACTCACTCTATTCTATATGTCATTCTGACAAAGATTGACTTGATATTTATCAAGATCAAGTTGAGGTTCCTGTCTGATGGAGATGGATGACGCTCGTTGAATACCTAATAATCTTGGACATATTTTTTCTATGGTACATGGTACAAAATATATATCTACGAAACCAAAAAATTATTGGAATCTGCATGAATAACAATAAAAGACTACACAACAGAGTCTCAGCTTTATACAGCACTACACTAAATGGTCTGGTTCTCTATTAAAGAGTTCCAGGTTCCAGCTGATTGCACTACCTCGCTCTCTTTCTCATAATCCAAAAATATGAACTAGGTAGGTACCTATACGTATACTATATACTTTACTATAACTGCTGTGCTAAATATTCCAGATCCATTATAAATATCATGACTCGTACTATGATTGAATATAATCTGATAAATCCTGTACAAGTGTGTAGACTACATTAGTATTTGTATTAGATTACCCACCGACATTATAATCATTCAGATTCCAGATATGTTTTCAACAGAGAGCTCGAGAAAAACGTATATTATATACCTACTTATCATTTACAAAGAGGTACATTTCATCGTGGGTGGAACCATTACATAACTCAGATCCCTAGTAAATACCCAATAGTTATTTGTTTCCAGATACGAAAAAAAAATATAAAAGGTGTGTGTGGTGGAAATGTTAATGGTGAAGGAGTGAAACTATAGACGTGAGACGTTATTTACATTCTCTCACAATATTTATTCTTTGAGAGTGAGTGAGTGAGTGAGTGAGTGAGTGAGTGAATGGAATTGCACTTCGACTGCGACTGCACGGATGTTGAATGTCGATATTAATATTAATGCTACACGTTACCTACGTATATTATACGTACAACGTATGATTTTTTTAAAAGTTATATGTACGCTTATAATTTATACTGTGTGAGACGAGACTGACGTCCGACGACGGGACGTCATGAGAAATATTTCAAGAGGTTGAGGATAATGTAATCAAATGCAGCCTGAATTTTCATAAAGGCAATGCTATAATAATATACAATATTCTGTTACAACCATTCTTTTAACTACATTGTTAACGAGTCTAATTACAGACAGAAAGACGTAGGGCAAATAACCTTTAAGATTTATGGCGTGGCTCCATGGCAAATTGGCGAATACAAATGAGAAAAGTGCTCAAATGCAAAAAGGGCAAAAAAAAGAAGAAAAAAAAAATAGGAGGAAAAAATATTGCGTACTGATACACCGTACGACCGTGCAAGTCGGTCAATATCATTTTCTAAATCGTGAGTAGTATGTGAGTCCGCTTCCCTCCGTCTATGAACCACTGGGCCTGGTTGGTCTGGTCTGGTCAGGTATACATATATGTAGTACACACTACATAACTTTGCCCTGTCGTTCCTGACGACATTCGTCTCTACACGTCTACACACAAAAAAAGATGTCACCGACGGACGACGACGGGTTCAATGAAGGCCGTTCAAGAACTAGGAGAGGAAAAAAAGTGATAAGATGATAGATAGATACTGGTCTGAGTCGTCGTCGTCTTCCCTTCATTAGGATGGTCTAGCTTCACAATATATCTCTACGGACTGATAGCGATTACATTATACTACAATGACGATGACGAGGACGAAGAAGAAGAAGAAGAAGAAGGTAGAGTCTCTCTCTCTCTCTCTCTCTCGTATCTTTTTTCAAAATAGAATAAGATAATGTAATATATCCCTATCATTCTAATTCTATAGTCCATACAAAGTTTAAAGATTGCACGAACTGACGAACTATCTGTATGTTCTATGTGCTTAAGTATGCATGTAAAATATTCTGTACGGGAGAGAGAAGACAGTATATATTATACGTAATACCTTCAGACTACAGCATGGTGAGGTATGTGGTTTCAGTTTCAGTTTCTTGCTGCAATGTGACTGCAGGAGAATATGTACCTACGCAAACTTAATGTGGTTATGCAGGAATTTGCATATTGATAAAAAAAAAGAAGGAGAAGGAGACGAGATTGTAGAATGGATGATGGAGAAAAAGAAAATCTTGTGAATCTCTTGTTCCTTCTTAAAAAAGTTAAACCTCTTGAGAGGGTGAAAAGGTCAAAAAGAGAGGCTATCATGATTCGCGAATCATCCGCAAAAAACTCTCTCGTCTCCTCTTCCCTTCCAGCTTAAATGCATGGATGAACTAAAAAGATTATGTGGTAAAGGTTAGTGTTGTTGGGAATTGAGACAAAAATTGCATATTTACAAACTTTTAGTTTTGTTTTTTACTGCCGACGGTGCGGTGCGGGGACGGGGACGGTGTGGTGTGGTGCGGTACTACGATCGATGAAAGTGTTTTAAATTCCTTATTTTTATTGCCTTGTATGGATATCTGGAGTTGTATAGTGGATTGAGATGAGAGGAGAAGGACGACGAATGTGAATTGCGAAATTCGAATGCACTCTTATATTCATATCCTGCTGAGTTTAGCTGCACTTCCAAAAACATCATTTTTAGCCCCATTTTATTTCCGCATAATATGTACTCATAACGCATAGAAGATATAGTGAGTACGATTGTTAAATTGGGTCTGGTTTATAGCGTACATACCTACAGACTAAAATGAAATAAAATCTTCGTCACTCACACGTAGATAGTCTCTTAAATTAGACGTAGTAAAAATAGACATAAATGTTTAACATCCTTAGTCCTGGTGATTTCAAAAAGTTGCACACTACTACTATCAGTACTTCTTCGACTACCATCCCTTATCTATACTTGGTGCTATACTATGTTCAAAAATAATAAAAAATATTTCACTCTTTCGTACAAGTATTTAAATAGTAGGTAGGTACCTGGGTATATATTAGATAATTTAAATAGAACTGACTCAAAGATTAGATATGTGTGTTATTTATTGTGAAAATTTGTAAGTTCATAATAATTAATTATGCTATGACAGTGAGCGTAGTCATGATCATACTGGGCAGTAAAAACCTACACAGAAGCTAGAACCATATGAAGGATGAAGTGCAGTTTATTAGAATTATGGATCATGAGATCTGGAGGGAGTGGGAAGAAAAGGAGAGGCACGTCTTGGAGATAAAAGATCCAAATGCTCTAATGCTCTCATAAACCGTTCATTCCAAGACATGGTTATTATTTTAGAATTTCTCAAAGTAATATGTGTACATACGTGTAAGACGGAGGAGATGCAAAAATTGTGTTTTACCCACTGTGAACTACATCCACTGTAATAATTATTATCCATACAAAAATATGTACGTACACTGCACAGTATTGTTGGTTGGGCGGAGCTTTTACTTTTTGTGAAATTTTGTAGGTTATCATCACATGGAGGTTATTTGCGAGAGGAATCATTATGAAAGAGTGTGTTTCCTTATCTTAATGTCTTCATTGAAAACTTTAGAATGACCATTAAAATAGCAGTTGAAGCATGCAGATTTTTTCGCGGGTAATTGTGAATTGTCGGCTGGCTCAATTTTCTTATGCACAATTTCAGATTCAGAGTTAAGATTTAGAAATTTGCCCACTTGCTATTACGCATAGCAAGTAGCTTTAAAAAAAAAATTCTACATTCTGGATATTATATTACACGGATCTGAAATTATATTTTTAGCTTACATGATGTGGTCATAGTATAGTTGTTATAATCATAGTCCAAAGTCATGGATGCATATCTCCTCTGTTGTTGTTTCCATTTTTTTGTGAATGTGAGTTGTTATTATTGTTTCGGAAAAATAATAAGAAAAGAAAATGAGAGTTTTTTCAGCAGTTGTTGTTGTTGTCCTTTTGCATTTGTGCGGAGGAGACGAAAACAATGCCAATTGAAATAAAATCCAATAAATTTATTGAATTTTACAACTTTAAGGTTGAAGAAAGCGGGGAGAAGAAAGCCATTAGGTATATAAGATATTTTATTATTATTTATTACCATGAGCTTTTATATTGTTATCTTGATCCGGTTTTATCTTACATTTTTTTTTTATTTATTTCTTTTCCAGATGTTGTCTCAGAGCATTATTATGAAGTGTATTTATTGTATGGCTTGGGAATTGTAGGCTGGTTTCGACGAGAATATTTTATATCTTGGTCGACAGATATTGATAATGTGAGATAGTGCCTTGTTGTCGTACAGTACAGTACACAGTGTGCGGAGACTAGTCATACTCAACTCTATCCTCACTTCCCAGCACAGTACAGTTCAGTTTTAGTAGTTTTCTTGTCGCCATGGCAAGTATACATGCATAAATACCTTACATACATACGTTGACTGTGGCACGTTAACGCTACGGACTGTCTCAGTGGTTTGGTTTGGGAGGTGAGTGGGGGAGTAGCTCTGGAGATCTCTTACACAGCTATATTTATGTAGGTATATATGTACATACACATTCCACTCTACAATTTGCTTAATATTTTCTGAGAGCTTTTGAGTACTGAATGTTGTCAGAAAATCGAAATATGCATTACTCCATTGTTGGGTTTGCGGTTCTCTTTCAATTTCTTGTCTTTTGCCATTTTGGGTCCTCGTTTTCTCGTCGCCTACATACACATATATCTGCGTAGATCCCTCTCGTTATCGTTTGTCGTATGTTGAGGTGTGTAAAATTTAAGCTCTCTTTTGTCTCTGCCATTACGGAGGATTTCTCATCGTCTCAGACTCGCAATTCTCTGGAAACAGAGAGACACAAATGTATTTCCGGAATAAATCGTATCCTCAAATAATGTAACTCTGAATTTCATTCCCAGATTATTTATTCTCTGAACTCTGAAATGTTGCTCTTTTTGTCTTTTCTCAGTTGGGACAGAGATACAGATCGAGATCAGAGGGAGGCCCCTACTATAAACATTCTGAGGTGGTAGGCATATAATTATACAGAGTGCAGCTAGTTTGGAGAGTATAGTATTTATTACTATTGTCTACATACATGTCTAAAGTTCTTGTTTTTAGCTCAGTTTGGGTGGGGTGTGTTATAGATACTAGCCAGCTGGGTGGTATCCGTATCGCGGCAACGTAGTTTTGTACTGGTAGTGCGGTAGTTGGTGGTGGTGGTGGCTTGGCTCTGAATTTCAATGGACCCTCCACGGCCGTCTCTCTTCTGCCCAATAGCTTGAAATTATCGCATAAATTCTCGTGACATAATAAGGCAGAATATCTGATGATGATGATGATGATGATGAACGGTATGTGATAAGTGTGATGATGGTGAGACGATAGAGAAGAGATGGTGCTCATGGATAAATCGCTACGATGTGTCGCACGTACATATACAGTTGGGTAGGACTGATATCCTCTATATTATTTCATGTGAGCCAATGGGAACTGGAATCAAGTGGAAGTGCCTTATTAATACTTGTACATATCTACTAACTACTACCCACCTAGGTAGGTTGGTGGGTACTTTATTTAAAGGGGTTGAACTGAACGGAACGCATCACTGAGATATATCATGGTATGGAGTACCGATCCCGATCTCCTGTCCATTTTTTGTGTGCTGGAGCAGACAATTGTTTTGGCCCACTATAAATCTTGGGCATGTACTTGAGATGTGCTACATTCTACATTCTACATTTTACTGATATTGTATTTCCCGTTGTCCATGTCCATGCAATTATATATTTTTTCCCCAATGGGCCAATAATATTATATCAAACTATATAATTAGCCACACATTCTACTGCATAAATATAAAATATCTTGAGAAACTTCACTTATCCAAGAGGTTGAGGACGAGGAGGAAAGGAGGCCAGGGAATATAGGGAAGAAGATGGACTACGACGGACAGACTGGATAGAGGAAAGAATCATTAAGAGTATTGATCAAGAATTTGAAATTGGCATGGCATTGCTCCGGGTGTTACTTGACTATGTGTAAAGCTGTAGGACATGATCGTTCGGTCTGGATCGTTTCCATTCTCTCTGATGTGATGGTGTTGTCCAAGTTGAAAGGCCTCGAGCCATAGTCATCCTTGGGAGAAGGTGAAAAAATTTTGGGGGGAGAGAGAGAGTGATATATGGCTGAGCTTTAAGTTAAGACGAGCACGTGCGGAGCGTTGTCAATGAGAAAGTGTCAACTGGCGGCGGGTATTATTGACTTCCGGCGGATGAGAAGATAGCTGGGACATAATAATGTGTAGCTGTAGCTTTTGGCTCTGCTTATACATAAAATATACTTGTCTACAGCCTCATCCTCCCTACCTTTCCCTCACGTTCTCTCATTTTCTTCTTCATCCTGTTTCTTTTCTCCCGTATTGCAGGCCCTGCTTTTGGAAAAGTGGATGGATGGATTTTGATTTTGAAAGGGTTGTAGTTGTAGGTGGGTGGACTGATAGGCTCCGTTACTCACTGGGGCACACTATAGGTGAAGAGTAGGTAGGGCATCGAGGAAAGTGGTGGTAGTCACTGAGAGAGTTGGAGTTGATACTATGTGTGCAATACTGGTAATAGTGAAGTTTGTCGGAAGGTTGATGGGGAGAATATTCAATGCGTGTATTGTATCCGGGTTACTATGTGCATTCACATGATTAGTGAACGCGTATGGAAGTAGTGGGTATAATGGGAGTATGTAATAATAGACTAGGGTTTACGGATATTGGGTGAAAAAAAGTCTCTATCACATAATGTGATCATCTTTCTATCGATTCTGTCCTGGTGCCCAATACCTTTGACATACGACTCTTTTTTCTTCTTCTTCTTCTTCGTCTTCGTCTTCTTCTCCGTTTTTTTTTTCTGGATGGGTATCCTCTGAAGTCTGAAGATGTTTTTGTTGAGTTCAGTGAGGCGGAAAAATGAAGAGATGGAAAAAGAATGTAAGTTTTGTGGAAGTCGACGAAGTCGAGGGACGCGGAAAAATCTGGTTTTCCATTCTCATGCTCCTTGACATATTGCTCTACGAACGAGTACGAGCATCCAGAATCCATAGTCTCCAGTCTCCAGACCAGCTCACACATCTTCCTTTTCCCTACCTCTGTATATAAGTATGAGACAAACTCTCTCTCTCCCATCCACTCTCACTCAACTACCGGTCCCGGTCCCGGTACCGGCCCCGGAGAGTGTCATCATCAACATCATCATCATCGTCATGTCAGTCTGATACATACTTCTTCAAAATTGTCACCTCTTAATAATTTGTTATCTTATTAAATTTCTCAAGGAGTTTCTTCTCCATGGCATGCTACACTTATCAATGTTTCATCACATTAATCTCGACTGGATTATTTTACAACCCAATTCAAAGTTACGATATCCAATGATAATAGTAGTGAGGAGACATGACTGCGGTGAGACTGGGGACGGATGAGCTCACTACCGGCATCGGGAACGGGAACGGTAACGGTCCTGGCACACAGGAGATCAACAATAAATGAAAATGGGACCTTTTTATGCAGTCCCCATATCTCAAAACTACTCATTACGCACTCATAGTGTGTCACAGCCCATTATTACATTAACACCTGACATTCTGGCTGAGTACTTGACAATTTACTGGGTTTACTGGCTGCGATACATATGGATGGGTTGTTGGATGGAGTGGAAGAAGACCTTCCCTTACTTTTTAGGCTCCTTTTTGCCATTGCTATTCTGCCCCACGTCAAAATCAAAAACTTTTTTTTTGGGAGAGGGGGAAGACAATCGCTCTAAATTTGATCGAGCCTCCTCATGAAATGTCAAAGTCAATCTCGATGTCTCAATCCTAGCCAAAATAAATATTACTTCTCACGCTGTAGTGCACCATAAGAAAAAGAAGAAGAAGAAGATGAAGAAGAGAAGGGGTAAAAAAAAACGAGTCAAAAATGAAAGCTTCAAAGCTTTTTGAGCCTGTCTCTCTCTCTCTCTCGAGTCTCGAGCTGGACCGTGACCACAAATGACAGAATTTCCAATCCTTTTGTTCGCTGGTTTAGTTGTAACTTAATTTTTGATTTGGATTTTTTGGTGTGTGTGATGTGACAAAGCATCTAATCCGTAGATAGATCTTGCGCTTGTGTGGTGCTATAAATTCCCTTCATGTCGAACCCAGACGAAGTCGAATTCGAATTCGAAACGAGGCTAAAGTTAGACTCAGAGTCGCCACTGAACTGCCACTACTATATAGCACATACCATAACCATGCACACCACCCACCCGAAAAAACCACTAAGCCAACGTTAATAAAGTCGGAAGCCGGCCTCATCTTGAATGGTTTTTTATATGTATATGCCCATATAATATATTTCGGGATCAAGTCGCTCCAGAATGTAGAAGTAGGTAAGTCCTACAGTGAGTCGTAGGTGTCTATACATAGTCCGGGAGAAATGAGTAGGTAGGTCCACATAGGTGTACATATCTTCTTCTTCCTCTGATTCTATGATTCTCCTGTAATTTTCAAACAAGGACACAGAAAGGGAACTAGTAAAATTGTAATAGTGCTAGAGCAAACAGTTCCTAGATTGTATTTTATGAGGTGTACGTGACAAAAGTGGTAAAAGGATGATTGATGAAATGCAAGATAGTGATAGGGACGAGGAGACTCGGATTCTGCTCTTGTTCCCCATTCCCCATGCACATTAGGTGGCTACATATTCTCTCGATCCACCAAAGTCTATAAGGGGAGCGAAAAGGAAAACGATAAGCTAAGCTGACTCAAGTTGGACAGACACATCAAAAAAAAAAGAAGAAGAGAAGGAATATCTTTCTGTCTGTATAGTCTCCTGTAGTCTATCTCCTATTCTTATTTTTCTGCAGTGACACTGCACACACAAACTGTTAAGGTTCCAGAGTTCAGACCAAGAATTTTTCACATCACTTCTTTGAATTCTTGTGATTACGAGACCACGGCTCGGCTGTGATTATGATTATTATATAAAAAAAAGTGCAGATAGATACATGAGTACTCCCGTCGACCCGTCATCCTTCCTATTGTACATTGTGGTGTGGAAAGTATAGATATGCCGAAACTAAAGAGATTCAAATTCTGCTTCGACAGATATTCAGATGAGGAGAATTATTATTATATTGACATTGTGGATTGTGGCTAGAGCTATTATTTGAGGGTGAGAGGATGACTTTAAAAACCCATAATAGAATTAGCCTTCCATTTCCCTCTGCTTAACGTCTTACCTCAAAACTTCTCAACTCATAGCCAGTCAGCAGCCCTCAGCTTTGTCGCCTTACTAGTCATTGTCGTGGTCGAGGTCGTCGTAACTCAAAAGTTAAAATGAAAGACTCTATTCATTAGCTCTCTACTGTAGCTTCATCTTTAGACTATTATCTACTTACGGGATGGAGACCTAAACTTCAAAGCTGAGAGAGCTTGCTATTATGTGCCATTCCGCGTGTCAATACCATGATCTTATGGTCTCCATTTGACTCTTTGACTGGGGATGAAGGGAGAAAATCCACACACATGCCTTATCTCTCGTTACATTGTGAGTCAGTGGGGCGTCCTTCAGTCCACTCCCACGCTGGCTGTATCTTCTGGTTCTGGTTCCCCTGGACAAAAAAAAATTATACATTACATATATATAATACACAAATGTAATCATCATCCCTTAGATGGTCCTATGATCCGAAATTTTTCTCAACTATAATACGCATATAGCATCAACGGTACACCTCACTATAAAGGGAGACCTTTTTCCAGTCACTACTTTGACTTTGCATATTATTATAAAGTCATAATATTAGATTGTAAATTCTACACATTCTACAGGTATACAGTGGAGCTTCGTAGCGTAACATGAGGATACACACGGCACTGCACAATCTGACATATGTTTTTGAATATTATTATTATTATTATTGTAGAGAAGAGATATTGAAGAGATGACATCCCAATTCAAAGTCAAACTTTTTAGCCTCGCTCTCTCGAGAACCATAAAGTTCCCTTTCTTCCTGTATACGCTGTCACATTTCCTATCTCTGCGAAGGCTAGGGTAGAACGCACCGACCGAGAAGACTCCGGACTCTCTCTCTCTCTCTTTCTCTCTCAAGCAGAGTCCTCCCTTTGTTTTCATTAGTTGGGATGATTGTGTCGTTATTGTGGTTGTGTAACTTCATCGACTCAAAATTTGTTCTGGAGTCATGATTTGATGAATTTATCTCTAGGGACTCTGTCTACATTTTGTATGGAGTATGGACTACAAGAACGAGAACGACAATAACAAGGGAACCTTTAAAAAAAATAAGAGTTGAGAGTGGCTTTGGAACGCTTCTATTTTTTTCTTCTTAAAATTCATTTCCCATGGAATGTCCGATTCGGATATCAAAATTCCAATTACACTAATAGAAATAAAATGTAGGTAGGTAGGTAGTTGGTAGGTAGGTAGGTACCAGCCAGCCTAGCGCTGCTGCGCTGTGCTGACATTGTGATTGCCTTGTAGCTATTATAGCCGTAGCTGTATCTAGAGTTCCTACTTAATACACTGCATGACTTGAGATTGAGATGCTAATAAAATTCATTGTATTAATTTATCTGTACGCAGTACTTACGTATATTCGTAACAGTCATTTCCTGTAATACTATATGTATGTATGTATTATATATTACCAATATGGTTTAACTTGGAATTGGAATATGAAAAGGTTCATTACCTCGCTCTTGCTCATTTTTTCGTTTCACTACATTAGCTACACTTACATAGTTGATTCGTTATTCCCTGTCTTTGTCTAATCTCTACATACTAGTTGAGTGGTATAATGCGTATTATAAATGGACGGATCATCAGCCCATGTGGTGGGAAAGCCAATATAGGAATAGTAGTGGCGACACTGGTGCTGGTTTAAAGGAGTATACTCGTATAATAAAAAATACCTACATATTTCCTCTGTTGTATTATGTATTTGGGCTTTTTAACATCCTCAATCAGTGATTAAGAATTACATGCTTAGATAATCATATCATTTTGAGGTTTTTGTTTTTTTTCGTTTCAACTTTGGATTTCGACGTGATTACCTATACTACATAGAAATACGGATAGTGGAAAAATAAAAACAAGGAATGTAACACAATCTTCAAGTATATGACATGCATTTTTGTGGTCGTGGTTTTGATCGTATCGAGTATTGATGTATTTATCTGTACATGGAATTACTTGTAACAACATTAAAACAGCAATAATGTTGTTTGTTCCAATTCCAATGTTAATACTGAACACTGAACTTGAACATGCCTTCCAGAAACTATCGCCTGCCAAGAAGGTGCACATGTTCGACTGCTTGTATGTAGTAGCCTGAAGAGGCACATTGTTTTACGGAAACGGAAAGTAGGCAGCGGTAGTATATAGGAGTATGCTCAACTCCCATATAATGACTTTGACCATTTAATATCTTATCTGCAGTAGGAGGGAAGGGGAAAGTGACATGTAAGTTGATGTAGGTACTCTGATTGGTAGTTTGTTAGTTAAGTAGTAAAGTGTCTGATTTAAATTTAATTGGAGTTTAAGAGAAAAGTACTCGAGTGACTGTTTGGATAGAAGAGGGGAAATGCTCAAGAAAAATCATAAACTCTTGTTAGACTGGTTAACTGCAACGGCAACGACTTGGGCTCGACATGCACCTGTGGTACACTTACGTATTATTTCTTCTACTTGGTTGAGCTTACAAGGACGACGGCATGACTTTATTTGGGATTTGGAATCCGGCTTACATATTATATGTACATACATAATAGAATAGGGACCGAGACCGTTCACATTTACTTCCTTGTGCGAAGGTATCTGTATCTGTATATATTGATAATTACATGCCCTGGTTCGGTTTGCCATAGCCTATAATAATATAGCTCCTATATTATACTACTGGCCACTGGCCCGGGCTCTATCTCTTCACTTGTGCTGGTGCTGGTCAATAGCCCTACTTGCTTGCTTTCGTTTGATGCCGATACGAGTCCGATAGGATTTTTTGAGAGCTGCTATATAAAGTTAGTGCTTATTATACTGAGAGGTATGTACAGCAGAGATAACTGGACTGGTCGGTCGCTGGTCGCACGGGTCGGTCATATGGAGTGAGTGTAGTCCTGTGTCGAGTCGAGTGTGGTTGTCAACGGAGTACATACTTGGCAATAAATTCACATAACAAACAAGTAGTGAATTGTTTGGAGAATCTCTATTATAAAACTCCATGTTGGGGGTTTTAATGACTTGTTATCGGCTCTCCAGCTCTACACTTCCACACTTCTAAAAAGCTATGTGCAGAGAGGAACATGGAGGACGAGAGTCAGGGGGAGGGGGGAGATTGACTAAATTATTACTACCGTCACCATGTACACTGAAACTGAAATAAGTGGTAGTGTAAAACAGTCTACCTATCTAAAAAGTGCACGCAATAGTGCTAATGTCCAAGTATACGACATATATAGTAGGTATGTAATGAAGGTACCTATAATGCCTAATAATATAATGTTTGAATTTGGAAATATCTGATATACCTTCTGTCTATACAGGGAGATTTTAGTTTTTTTTAACGGCAGTATGTAGCGAAAGCGACTCAAAGCGATTATACACGGTATGGTGATGGTGCGAAGAATTTCTTTATCTGAGAGACATAACTAAATTCAATCTTTTCTTCCTTATCATTGCACACTCGAGACCTTTGCCTTTATTTATTCCTGAGCTTTCAGCTTTCATGGTAGTTGTTGAGTAATAAATTTTGGAATCAAAACAAAATAAAAATCATTCCAGATGTTCCGAATTTTCATTTTTGGTGCACCACTTCACCATTGTGCCATTGAGTGTGCTCTATAGTACCTCAGGAGCTCGCAGGAATTGAAGGCATGTAATAATACCTTGGGTTAGGCACTAAATTAAAAACTATTAATATGAATAATTTTGTAGTGGTAGTTTACACATGTGTATTAAATGATAGTGCATAGTCTTCCTGTACCTATGTGTATAGTTATGTGCATATTAAAATAATAATTAAATGCAGCAAGTAATAAAAGCTTTAAGCGTATTACGAGTACCGCTATTGATATTATACTTATATATTTTAATTTTATTAGCTTTATTTTGTAATGCTTCATAAGCAGCGCATCTTGGTCTGAAATGTAATATGGGGAACGTTGGTGATTAAAGTACTGATAGCACTACTCAAAAAACCACGAGGTCAATTTTCAAAGCAGCATATAAATTATGTCACGCATAGACATTTCAGTTAAAATTCAGTGTAAACAATTATTGTATTAAATTTCTATGGGGAAAAAATTACGTTATTTATCTATCGTTTCAGATGCACAGATGAAACAGCAAAAAAAAACACAATTTAAAAAAGTGCTGACTCTGTTTTTGAGCTGTTATTGCTCTTGACTGTCATGCACAACATAACGTAAATAGCAAATAAACATGTAATTATAGCCTTTTGTCCTTTGTGTCGGCCGACTTGACTTTGAATCTTCTCGACATTAACATTGCAGAGTTGGATGTTGGATTGGATCTGCCTCTATGCTCTAACTTTTGAACTATATGGCTATACATATATATTATTACTATTTACTTGGACGACAGTACATGATTCTAATATTACTCTTATTGAAATATCTTCCGTCTACAGTGCATAACAACATATCACTCCAGATAGAATGTAAACCAGAGTGCAAAACATGGACTATATTCATTGCTTCGGAAATTTATTATAATTAAAAATTTATGACATTGCTTTCCTTGAAAGTTGAGAAATATATTTTTCATTTCGTGATTTAAAATGTCCAATGAAGTATGAACTAAAAACTGAGCGAGTTCAGAACACACAAAAAATCAGGATGGAACAGAAATAAAGAAGAGAGAGATGATTCCACACAAAGAATCCCGTAGCCAGGCCAGATCAAGTTTGACGACGGTGTAGTATGTGTAACTATGTATACACATATACACACACCGTGTAGGTCGTAGTAGGTATATGTTACGGAGCGAAATATCGACTCTGGAGATTGAGTGAGTTACAGTGGAAGCGAATAGAGCTGTGGAATGCAGGG